>JADBJO010017725.1:27500-36917 GCA_016801955.1 Conus betulinus | reverse complement strand
GGTGTGTTGCTTGGTTGACTGGTCGACTGATGGTTGGTTAATTGGTTCCATGGTGATTTGGTTGGGGGTTTATTAACTGATCAGTTGGTTCGTCGGTTGATTGGCGGTTACTTGGTTGATCGATTATTGGTTTAGTTGTTTGCATGATTGGCTGGTTGATTGATTGTGGCTGGTTCGTTGGTTGGTTTAGTTGATTGGTTATTTGGTTGGTTGGTTGGTTGGTTATTTGGGTTGGTTGGTTGGTGGGTTTTTTTGGTTGGTTGGTTGGTTTTAAGTTGCTGGGTTGGTTGCTTAGTGGTTGGCTGGTTGGTTTTAGTTGCTTGTTGGGTTGCTTAGTTGGTTGGCTGGTTGGCTGGTTGGTTGGTTGTTTGTCTGCATAACTGGTTGTTAGATTATTCTTTTTGTTTGGTTGTAGGCCATGGTTGGTTTGGGGAACTTTTGGTTGATCGCATTATTGGTCGTCGATTGTTTGAAAGATTGGCTGCATAATAATTTGTCGGGTATTTGGATATAATAGGTTGGTTGGTTGGCGGGCTGGTTGGCTGGGCTGGTTGGTTGGTGGTTGGTTGGTTGGTTGGTTGGTTGGTCGCGATAGGTTGGTTTCGTTGGTTGGTTGGTCGGTTTGTTATTTTATGTTTGTATATTGACTAGTTGTTCGTATGATTGGCTGTTGCTTCATTACTTGTAGGATGATGATTGCTCAGTTTGACGAATGATTGGGCCGGTTGCTTGACTGGTTGGTTGGCTGGGTGGCTGGTTTAGTGGTCAGCCTTAAGTCAGTCGTTGGATTGTTTGTCTGACTTTTGTACTATAGAATTCAACCGCTGAAAATCGACACTTTAAGGGTCAGCTACTGATCATGGATTGATGGGCTGATCGATTGAATAGCTGACTAATTATCGAACGATTGGTCCAGGCAGTAAGTTACATGATGGACCGGTGGGTCGATCCTTTGATGGACTTACGTGGGGGACCATTCGCAGCAGTATCGGTTCCCGAAGAGCCGCAACAGCCGTAGTCACAGTAGGTGGTAACTCGATGGGTTGTTCACGTAACAGTAATTTCCTGCATCTACCACCCTCTGCACACACCAAGTCGGACAGCGGAATAAAAGTGTACTGGTAGATAGTTGAGGGGGAATGGGGGGGGGGGGGGGGGGGGGGGGGGGGGGGGAACGGGGGGGGGGGGGGGGGCTGGAAAGGGGGGGGGGGGGAAGGTGTGATCGACTGAAATCATACGATCTGGCTTTAAAGTAGGGAATGGAGGCGGGGGAGGACTGGGAAGATTTTAAGGGGAAGAGGTATACACAATCAACAAAGAGAGAGAGAGAGAGGAGAGAGGAGAGAGAGAGAGACGAGAGAGCGGTTGAGAGGAGAGAGAGAGAGAGAGAGGAGAGAAGAAGAAGAGAGAAGAGAAGAAGAAGAACAAGACAAGAAAAGAAGAAGAAGAAGAAGGAACAACAACAACAACAACAACAAAAACAAGAGGAAGAAGAAGAAGAAGAAGAAGAAGAGGAACGAAGAAGAAGAAGAGAAGAAGAGAAAGAAAGAAGAAGAAACAAGAAAGAATAGGAAAAAGAAGAATAGAGGAAAAGAAAGAAGAAAGAAGAAGAAGACGAGGGCGGGAGGTGACAGAGAGGTCATGTGCGCAGCAGCGAACAACACATCATACTGACACAGAGCAGCACTGTCAAATTCGGTACAGTAGAGCACAGCAGATGCCAGAACTGCGCAGCACAGAGCAGTACAATAAAGTACAGTTCAGCGCAACACAGCACAGCACATTGTAGCAGAAGTAAACAAACACAGCCCAGCTTGAGCACAATAAAGTTCAAAAACAGCACAGTAAAGTACATCGTAATATACTGCACTTTATCATGTGCAACACATCCACAGTATAGTGCAATGTGCGGCGCGTACTGTTCAGCACAATGTACAGCAGAGTAGAGTACAGTGCAGTGTACAGCACAGCGGTTGACAGTACCATGTACACCACACTAAAGTACACAGCGCAATGTGCAGCGCACGACAGTGTAGTTCAGTGAACAGCCCAGTAAAGTACAGTACCGTACCAGACGCCGTGGCGAAGTGGTTAGCGTCGCGGAATCCCGGCTGGGAGGTCGTGGGTTCGAATCCCATCAGAAGTCATGTGGGTTTTTCTGCCCGGCGGACTCAGTTGGGAAGACTGGGACCACACAGTCGAGTTCATCCACTTAATGGATGCGTTTCTGAGAGTGTTGCTCAAATTTTCCTGACCAACACTGCAGGTGTCTGTATCTCTCGGGCCTGGTTGACGCCGGGAATATTATGAAAGGAAGCGTAGAGTACAGCCCTGTCATGTAGTCTCAGACCGAAATGGAAATCCGTAGCATCATCTTATCATCCTCATTCTCATCGATCTCATCGATCAGCATAAAAAAAAAAAAAAAAAAAAAAAGTCTCAAATTCTGTGGCCCTTCATGCCCTGCTCTCATGGTGACCTCAGTTTCGATGTCCTCTCCACGTCTGTGGCCTTGGTTTGGTTCCGTCGGGGTCACCGGTATCGGCGGGTCCATGGGGGCTGTCGTTGGACGGACGTGGTGGCGCCCTCCGGAGGGAGAGCTCACTCACGCCGGCTCCGCGACTAAGCAATTATTGTCGTCAGTAGGGGGCTTAGTAGGTGGTGTCCTGCGTAGGTTAGATCAGAAACAGGCGCCACTGAACACCACCGAAGTGACTCGGCAGCAGTGCAGTGTCTCCTCCGGTGGGTTGCCTCTTGACGACTTGACATTGACTGCTCCCTGTGGATTGCCGGTGCCGGGGCTGCGGCCAAGGTACAGTACGGAGTACGGTACAGAGTGTACACTGCAGTGCGATGAACAGCACGGCGATGTACAGTGTCGTACATAGCACACTAAAGTACAGTGCAATATACTGCACAATTACGTACGGTAAAATATACAACACAATAAAGTACAGTGTGAAGTACTACACAATAAACTAGAAAACAACGCACCGCACTCTAAAGCATAAAACAGTGTACGGCACAGTACAGTAAAATGTACAACACGGCACAGCACAATCTACAACACAGTAAAAATACAGTATCATGTATAACACAACACACACACACACACACACACACACACACACACACACACACACACACACACACTCAGAAAGAAACAGGTACACCCGGCGTCGAGGAAAAAAAACAACCCCGAACAGATGATTTCAAGCAAGTTAGATGGTTGTTGACATTAATACTGGTTATTGTTATGATAAATTGGGTGCTGATTTGCTGGTCATTATTTCGTCGAGTTTATTTCACCTCCGTTTTTACTAGGTAAAGACTCAAATGTGTCTGGCGATAAATGTTATTGTGACCGGTCTCAAGTTGCAGGACATGACGTCTGTTTAAATCTGAATTTACGCACTTTATTTTGTACATGGTTCAGGTTTTTACTAAAGATTTACTAAAAGAGCTAAGTATCTGAAACGATTGGTAAACAAACTGTGTCTTCACACTACTCACCGATGGTAAGAATGAGGGTGAAGACCAGCCAACACAACCCAACCCGGTAGGACCGCCATGATACCTTTCCTGAGGGGGTTGGGGAACGTTACAGTTATTAATGGCACGGTCACCCCTGAAAAAAAAAAGGGCAGTCTGGACTATTCGATCAGTTCGCTGTGTGTTGTGCGGTGGTTCGGTGTTAAGACAGGAAGTGACCGTCCCCTTCGTATTACTCCCTACGGTCTGAAATCCTACTTTGTGTCCTGATGTAGGGAGGAGGAGGAGGGGTGGGGAAGAAGACTGGAGACGGGGCAGGAGCGAAAGGGGGTTTCAGAAGATTTATATTCAAGTTTCATGTCTTCGTGCATTTCAGCTGATACGGCAAACGGGGATAATCCATCGCTTATGATGAAGCTGGTGGGAGGGATCTGTTGAATATTGATGACATCTGAACGAAAATGTCAGTCTTAACCTTGGGTGCTGAGGACTCAAACTGTCCATGTTGTGATCATGAACCCAACACTCATTCTTACCAACCGACCGAGTCGAGTACCTAAAAGAATCATCTCTCCGCTCTCCCTCTCTCTCTCTCTCTCTCTCTCTCTCTCTCTCTCTCGCTCGCTCGCTCGCTGAGAAAGTGTGCATGCGCCGCCGGCGCTCGCGCGCGCGCGCGCGTATTTGTATGTGTGTTTCCTTTTCTTAGATTATTATCTGTAATCGTAGGGCACTGCATGTCCGATCATTCAGAATCTATCTATCTATATATATATATATATATATATGTGGTGTGTGTGTGTGTGTGTGTTGTTGTGCGTGTGTGTGTGTGGTGTGTGGTGTGTGTGTGTGTGTGTGTGCGTGTGTGTGTGTGTGTGTGCGTGTGTGTGTGTGTGTGTGTGTGTGTGTGTGTACCGCGTGCGTGCATGCGTGTGTGTGTGTGTGTTTGTGGTGGGTATGTGTGTATCTAGATAGACAGAAGATGATAGATAGATAATTAGATAGATAGATAGGCATAGATTAGATACATACATTACATACATCATACAGACATACATACATCACATAAGCTACAATTGTCTAGGAACTAGACAGACGACAGACAGATACATACATCCACTAGATGAAGTTTTACACATACTTTTTTTTGTATCTAACGAAAATGAAAATAAAAATAACAAAAAACTAAAGAGGAAAAAAACACTTCTATCCATCGTAAAAGAAAAAAACTTCCGCAAACAGAACGACTCTCAGTAATCTCTCTCTCTCTTATCTCTAAAAAAACTATCTCTCAACAGCAAAAATCTCTCGTGAAAAAAACCTCCACAGGAAAGGTCTCTCTCTGCTCGCTATCTCTCTCCTCGCTCGCTCCTGAGAAAGTGGCAAAAACAAAAGCGCTTGCGCCGTGCGCGCTTGTATGCTTCCATCTCACGCGGCGTCACCCCTGCCCGTAGGGCACACAGGTGGTCAAGAGTGAAAAATATATTCCTACGCTATTTGCCTACCTTCGTCGCACGCTTATGTGTGCCTGGTTGGCCAAGGTGTCGTGTTCGTATGTGTTTGTTGTTTTTGTAACAAGCTGTTGCCAACATTAGTTCTGCCGTGATAGCTAGACGACAGTGTAGACAGGGGGGGGTTAATTTGTGTTGTGTTGGGTGGTTCAGGTGTGTGTGTGTTTGGGGGGGGGGGGGGGGGGGGGGGCGGGCACCGGTTGCATTAAAGGCAGTGTGTGATGTGTGTGTTTGTGTGTGTGTGTAAGGACAGCCGAGAGAGATATGAATTTGGTGTGTGTGCTGTTGGACAAGTGTGTGTGTGTGTGTGTTTGTGTGTTGTTGTGGTGAACTGTGGATCCATCGGTCTGTGTTGTTTGTGTTTTGTGGTTTGTTTTTAGCTACTTTACTACACGTGATAGCGTACATCACGCGCGCGCACGCGCGCGCACGCCCGCACACACACACACACAACACACACACACACACACAGCACACACACACACACACACACCACACACGGTGGTGGGAGTCAGCTTTGAACGCGTGCATGCGCGCACGCACTAACACACACTCACACACACACACGCCCGCGCGCGCGCGCACGGCACAGCACGCACGCACACGGCACACACACGCGCGCGTTTTTAAGCGCACGCACACACACACACACACACACACACACACAGAGTCAGTTTTGGTGGCTATGTGTGTGACTTTGGGGGGTGTGTGTGTGTGCTGGGTGTGTGGGGGGGGGGGGGGGGGGGGGGAAGGGAGGTTGAAGGTTTGCACGAAACTTACCTGGTGTGGCAATGCTAGTTTTCGGAGCAGGTATTGGTTTTGTAAACATTGCACCATTGTTGTTGCTTAGTTAAGAACACACTCATACAGAGAGAGAGAGAGAGGAGAGAGAGAGAGAGAGAGAGAGAGAGAGAGAGAGAGAGAGAGAGAGAGAGATCATTGCATTACTCAATGCACGCTAGCCCCTGTGGTCCTTGCCCCGACAGCAGGAAACGAGACTAACTGTTTGCATAACAAAGTGAAAGTGAATCCTTCAAAACACATCCAATGAACATGAGCGGCGATGTCCTGGTTCGACTCACGTGTGATTAACCCTTTTGCTGCCAGACAATATTTTAACATATGTGCTTCCCCAGTGTCAGGGAATTTTGAGGGATCCCGGGGTAATAAATAAAAAGATTCTAGTACACCAACTATAAGAGAGTGGAGCGACTGATGGCGGAGAACGAAGCAAAATTTAGAAAGAGAGGGGGTTAGTTAGCCGCCAAGGACATTGACAAACAAAGCACAGGACAAGACACATGCATTTCGACCTCTTGGGTCTTCTTCAAGCAAAAAAAAAAAAAAAAAAAAAAAAAAAAAAAAAGATCACATTTAACATTTAGGACAGTACAAACAAAGAACGAAGAGAGATTTATCTGATGTCCATGTGTGTGCTGTGAAGAATGGCCGCCAGAAGGAAATGACAGATAAAATGATTACCATTTATCAGTCACTGAAAATACTCCCATCCAGTGAACACCCTTCATACTGCACTATATGGAAATGAAGAAGCTGACCAAATGACAAAGGGAAGGAGGACAAGCAGCCCCAACTGTAAAAGGTAGCCTCCTTGGAATAAATCAGAAGTATTTCCAGAGTGCAAAACCTCACTGACCACTGGAGGGTCTTCACCATACAGCAGCCTCCGTCAGTACCTCCAGGACTCCTACCTAAGTAAACGAAGAAGAAGAAGACCATCATTGTGGGACTGAGAAACAGGGCGCTCCAGACTGTCACATCACATCTCCACAATATTCTACACTGGCGAGTCTTCAATTTATCCATGCCGCCCCAGTGACAGCGGAACATTCCCAGCGGCACTATAAGTGGAAACCTGGCCCGCCAACACACACCAATGGGTGCAAAACTTTACTGACCACTAGAGGGCCTTCACCATGCAGCAGCCTTTGCCAGTACCTCCAGGATTCCTGCCTAAGTGAACGGAGAAGAAGACCTTCCTATGGTGCTGTTGATCTCACTTGATATAGTAGATGGGGATATATGAGCTCTCCTTCTCTTGTCCCCCTCCCCCCCCCCCCCCCCCCCCCCCCCCACACACACACACACTACCCTCCCCCACCCACACACACCCTTTTCCCTCCCCAAACCCCCCCCCCCCCCCCCCCCCATTATACCTTATCACCCATTAATCTTCCATCCCCCTTCCCTCCCTTATTAACATTACCTAACGCCTTTCACAACTACCCACACATAACCACTACCACTTCTCAACATATACCACACCACCCCACTAAACTAACTACACAAACCCCATCGCCTCACTCCTCCCCTCCCTCCACGCACACTCCCCCCCCCCCCCCCCCCCTTTCCTCTCCCCATAATCCCCTCTGTCATTTCTTCTCTGGCGGCCATTCTCCACATGGACATCAGATAAGTCTCTCTTCGTTCTTTGTTTGTACTGTCCTAAATGTTAAATGTGATCTATTTTTTTTTTGCTGGAAGAAGACCCAAGAGGTCGAAATGCATGGTGTCTTGTCCTGTGCTTTGTTTGTCAATGTCCTTGGCGGCAACTACCCCCTTCTCTCTTTCTAAATTATTTTGGTAGCAGAGAACTGTTCAAATTGTTCTAAGTAGGAAATAGAAATTTACGCAAATGAAACAATCTGTTTCCGCCTCTTTAGATCAGCATCCAACCAACATAAAAAAGAAAGCCTAGCAAAAAGATTTTTGTGTGTCAGTTTTTGTCTGTAAATGAAAATCAAACTAAGCCGCTGAAAATGGCTACGAGTCATGATGCGTGGAAATACTGGAGTGGTAAGTAAAGGATGTTTTTGACTACTAGGATTGCAGGGGTTTTTTTTTGTTTTTTTTTTGTTTTTTTGTTTGTTTTTTTTGTTTGTTTTGTTTATTGCAAGTCCCATCATCAACATCAGCCCGATAAACTTTTTGTCATCTGTTCAGCGTGTGTGCTTGTCTATATCTGCAAACGTAAATTTTTTTTTTAACCATTCCAGGCTTCAAGGAGGGAGCGCTAACAAAGTCAGCGACAGATGGAACACATTTAGATTTATTCCATATCCATCTCTGTGAATATTCTTTCTATGTAATAGTGTGTACATCTGCTGGATTTTGAGAAGATTTAAGGTTTGAAATATTTTGTACTTACTCTTTACTCACAGCCCTACACTACTCTATTATTCGTTATTACTATCAATACCTCTAATAAACCAATAATAAACTATTAAAGGCAAGAACGAAGAGCCCTCGCTTGACCAAATCCGCAAGTAGAAAAACAAACCGGGTCATTTTTGAGGGAGATAAACACCCCTGCGTCTGGTTGCCAACTGTGGGAGCTAATATATGAGGTTGCTTCCCTTTGACCACAAATGTCATCGAATCCCCAGCGTGACTACAAGCCTCGAGAGAATCCGTTGCCCGAGGATGCAGGAAGAAATGTGAGTTCCACAGGACCAGTCCACTGCCAGGACTTCAGGATGCAGTCACAGCGGCAAGGGACAGAGAAGACGGGGAGCCGTGCCAAGAGAACAGTGAACAGATTCGAAAAGTCAGAGCGCACTTTTCCTTTTGCGTGGTGTGTATGTCAATCATTTAAACGTCTTTCCACTAATCGTGATATTAGACGAAAAAAAAAAAATCGTGTCGAAAGAGAGATAGGGAAAGAAAGAGAATATGTGCTTATGCTCGCGCGCACACGTATGTGTGCATGTGCGTGTGCTCGTGTGTGTGTGTACATATGCGAGTGTGTGTGTGTGTGTGTGTGTGCATATGTGTGTGCTTATATGAATAATAATGGTATTTACAAAACACTTAAATTTTTCAAATAAGTTCGAAAGGGAAAAAAGCTAAAATTTTAACAAAAACTAATTAACAACCATCAAGACACAGAAACTCCACCTTTCTCCGTTAAGTGTGTATTTTGTGTGTGCATGCGTGCTCGCCGCATTTGTATTTGTATGCGCGTGTGTGTGTGTGTGTGCGTGTGTGTGTGTGTGACATGTGTGTGACATTTGCGTTACGTGGATCCTGTTGTAGTCATCTACCCGTTTCGCCATGTATGGAACGACAATTTTGTGGACGTTTCCTTTCTCTCTTTATTTTGGCTTTTCTTAATGTGGACTCAGTTTTCGAATGGCGACAGTCCTGACGTGACCCTTGGAGTTCGATTAGACTTTATTAAGCAAAATGGAACGGGAAAACATGAAATCTTGTGTCTTCAATGCGTGATCATGACTCTATATAAAGGTAAATTGGTTGTGTTGGCGCCAATTCTCAACAAGGGCCTGTCTTCGATATGTCACTGCAAACAATGAAGTAACTAACAATACTGCGGATGGTAGCTGCTGTACAGCTAGTGTCTGTGTGTTAGGATATTCATTTGTACATGGATGCGCGA
>JADBJO010017725.1:0-20000 GCA_016801955.1 Conus betulinus | reverse complement strand
TAACATGAATATGTAAAGATCTGTGTTTAGAGCAGGAATGGTTCGCAGCTGTTTATATTCTTCTTTTGTGTGCGTTTGTGTTTTGCTTTGTGTTTGTTATTGCTCTTTCTCATTTTTTCCTTTCGTCTTTGTGCCCGTGTTTGTTATGGTTTACCGTATGCTTCCATTCGTAGAATGTTGAAATATGTCCAGAAGTATGTGGAATGAAAATGTTATTTTCTCAAACGAAATGTTGTCTCTAAGGCTGGATGTCACAGAAGACATCTTTCCGAATCATATTCAGTGATTATTGTTATTCCATTATGATTGTCATTATTGCAGGGATAATTGTTGTTCCTATCATTATTGTCAGTTACTATTGTCAATATTGTCAGTTATTATTGTGTCCATGTGCAAAAAAAAGTAGTACATCCTGTCATTGGTAGACGGAACCCTGCGGCATTCTCGAACGCATGTGTTGCGGCGAGTGAAAGAGTGGGGTAGGGTGCAAAACGGGTGAGAGGGGGCGCGTGGGCGTGATACAAGCTGGGTCACACAAAAGGAATGAAGTGGAGAGGGGGACGTTACATCTTGGATCAGGCGCGAGACATTGCCCCAAGTGTTTGCACCTTAACCGCAGACAACGGTCTGAAATTATGTCATTAAGAGTTCTCGTTCCTAATTGAGTGCCGGTGTAACACGCCGAAAAATGATTCCCCGGCAGGTGTGATTGTGCGCGTGCCTGACTCGACCCCGCCCCCCCCCCCCCCCAAACCCCCTCCCTCCCGGGAGTGAATCCCGACTGACCTCCCTTCAAACTGAATCCCTCCCCTCTTTAGAAATTCCCACCGTCCCAATTGACAGAGCATACTAATTAGGACACGTTGCAACTGAATGTAAATACGAGAGGGGAATTCTGGACGTGCGTCAGAAGTGTCTCTCTTCCTCCCCCCCCCCCCCCCCCCCCCCCCCCCCCCCCCCCTCCCCCCCAGTCATCTTTCAAAACCACTTCCCAGTGAGCGATTTGGGGCCTGGTCAAGGAACAGTCCTGGAGGTGAATATATGCATATGCACAAACTCACCTGCTCTATAAGCCAGGAGGTTGAAAATACCAGGAACATGGGGAGGGGGTTGGGGGGGGGGGGGGGGGGTCAGATTAGATTTACCAGCCCGAGCGGTAGGGTAGGGTGGGTGCTGGGGTGAGTCTGGTCACGTGCTCTTCCTCACGCGCCGGGGAGTACTTACAGGCGTGGACTGACTCCAAAATGTTACACCGGGCAGAGTCAACACCCGCGCTGGGAGATCTCTGGCCGAATTCTCTGCTGCGCCGTAATGCGGACAGAATTCTGTGGTGAGATTGTACTTTCACAGCTGTTACGCACCTGGCAGTGTTGTGTTGTGGTGCGTGTGTTGCCTGCACGTTGCCTGAAGCTGGTTCTGCGGGCCGACCGACTTCGGAAAGCGCTAGCGTGTTGGGCAGACTAGACAGGGACTCGGTCTGGTCGACAGAGCTTGCGAAGTTTCTGCTGTGAGGCAAGTCTGCGAAAGACAGACAAAAGCGAAAAGACCAAGATCATTCAGTATTCTAAGTAGCACGCGAGGTGAACTGACGGGCAAATATTTTGTGCTGGATTGTGAGGTGTCTGACTCTCAGTCTCTCTCTCTCTCTCACACACACACACACACAGAGTCTCTCTCTCTCACAGTCTCTCTCTCTCTCTCTCTCTCTCTGACTCTCTCTCACACACACACACACTCTCTCTCTCTCTCTCACACCGTCCCTCTCTCTCCACACACAGTCTTGGCTCTCCATCCCTCCCCCCCCCCCTCCACTCACGTCTCTCTTCCTCTCTCTCCGACCTCCCGCCTCTCGAAGAAACAGGTTAAGGTCTGATGGACCGAGAAACAGGTTAAGGTCCGCCGGTCCGCTTTTACTGATGAGGCTTGTTCCTCAGCTATGATTTGCCAACTTGGCTTTCCATCCCCCCCCCCCCCCCCCCCCCCCCCCCCCCCCCCCTCCACTCACGTCTACTTCGTCCTCTCCTCTCACGACCCCCATTCTTCTGGTTTTCTTAATTTAGTCCTGCCTCCTCGTTAGCGTCACTCTGTGTTTTTCTCTCCTAAAGATTCCCAGCACCGTCTAATCATGCAAACTGATGCACACGGCAGAGAATGCGATTCACATCAAGGGCCGCCGCTGCGCGCGAGGCAGCACATAGACTAAAACGGTGGGAGGGGGGGGGGGGGGGGGGGGGGGGGGGAACCTGATTATAGTGGAAGTGACCCCGGCGCCAGTTCACGAACGCGAAAGGTCCTTTGACCTATGCAGGTGAATTGCCATTGCCATGCATACGATTTTTTCTCCGCGTGTCGACGGCAATCGATGTTTGTGCTGTGTGCAGGTGTCAGCAAGAGTCCACAAGTGGCAAAAGGTATATTATTGACCTGTGTGTGTGTGTGTATATGTGTGTGCGCGCGCGCGCACGAGCGCTTGCATGTCCATGCTTATAAAAAAAATTGTCGACAATATCCACATTTTATTAACCCCCCCCCCCCCCCCCCCCCCCAACTTACTTACTACTCCCTGATGTACTCCTCAGCATAAAGAACGGAACAGCAACTTTCTCAAGTAAAGGAGTCTACCCACGGTATATGTAAATCTGAGAAGGCCGCATTTCTGACGAGTGAACAGCAGTGAATATGGATAGTGCCAAATTGTCACACTACACATGCGCGTGCTCGCACGTGGAAGAATGTGTGTTTGTGACTACTTCAGAGTGCGTCGTGCGTGAACAGAGGGGAGAATAGAAAGGGCTTGGGCGCTTGTGTTCGGTCGGTGTTTTTTTTTTTTTCCCCTCCACGATATGCTATCCCGTATACTCTTCATAAAGTCCTCTTTTACTGTGCCAGTGACCCAGATCTTATTTTAGACACGTCTCACACGCAGTGCTTAGAGGTTACCGTTTTCAAGTTCAGACTCAAAGCAGAAGTCATGAATGTTGAAGATCATTCGGGTCAGGCGACACTCGCATATCGGGACGGCTCATGCCTGTAAGGGTTGGGAAGTTAATGTTTCCTTTTGGGGTTCCCTTAAAAATATTGCAACGTTGGCGGTGCTCTCATGTTTTCTCCAGTTAACAAAAAAAATTGAACAAGCAGTATGGCTTCGTTTGTCTTGCATGAACAGAAAATGGGCAATGCAGAACAAACAGAAGCCCATACTCCTATCTTCTGATGGATTGTCGGCTATCATCAGAAAGACCTGTTGTGAGGGTAACTGTTCATGTTTGTAGAGTTTTTTTTTTCTGTGTCTTTCCGTAAAAGTAAGCAAAGCTGGTTGATCGGAAGCTACAGCACTGGCATGTTTTTAGTATATTATCGTACCAAGATGTCCTTGATATTTGATGCGGTAAGTAAGTGTAAGTCTGGCAAATGGGTTTCTGCATCATAGCATGTTACTGAGAGAGAGAGAGAGAGAGAGAGAGAGAGAGAGAGAGAGAGAGAGAGAGAGAGAGAGAACTAGTGCAGGTGTTATTTGAACATGCACTCTTGCCTTGGTATGTGCGCATATCTCATCCACAAAAAAGACTGTAATTCTCTCCTTTCTGGGAAGGAGAGAGAGAGAGAGAGACAGAGACTGAGAGAGAGTATGTATGTTAGTAGTTAGTTATTTTATTTAAAGTCTTCATTGTGCCGATGAATATAGACTCTACCATCAAAAACAGCAAAACTTTGTTAGAATTTTTAACATCTTCAAAATATTTTTGAAAAACGGAAAAAAAAGAAGAGAGAGAGAGAGATGTGCAGTAGGACTACATAACAAATAACTAGCTTAGCTTACTACTAAATATTGAAAGGTCGAAAAGATTAAAATGATCCCAAAATACCTTTAAGGAACGGCAAAATACATTCTACGACTTCCGGAGGTAGGAAAGTTTTCATTAAAGCACATTTTACCAGTATATGCTCAATTGTCAGTTCTGCAGAGCAGTCACACTTAATGTCTTTACAGTACTTGTCGTTAAAGCATTTAACAGAAGTCTGCACGACAGTTGATCTACTTGCACTTGGAGTGTTCAGTAATGAAAAATACTTTGTTCCAGAAGAGAAAAAAACGTCGTCTCGTTTCATTTTCTATTATGTTATACATTCCTACTGAAGATACACTGCAAGGCAGTTCAGTAGCATTCAAAGTGTTTCTCGTCGCATTCTTGCGAGATGGTCAACACATTGTAATAAATGTCACAATGGGATGGTATCCAACAAAAGTCAACATTGCACTCTTTCAACTGAATGCAATGAATAAATACTTTATTTCAAAGGTAAGGTTATTCTTGTAATTAAATGATGAAGCAAGGGTTGCAAAGGTAACATTATTCTTGTGGGTGAAGCAAGGGATTGCAAGACTGATTTAGAATCTACACGAAAAAGAAACATTTTACAGATTTAGTGGTAGATTAATCAAATATGACAGTGCCATAGGGCCATAAGCATAGCTATTAGTTCTGCTGTAAAAATTGAAATGTCTATGCCAAGATGGTATGACTTTTCAACTTTTATAGATGGAATAACAAAGCCAGAGCCCGCATGATGATCTTCTAGCACCGAACCGTCAGTATAAACCTTAAGATGATCAGAATAGGTTTCAGGTACATATGTTTAAAAAACTGTTGTACTTGAAATACTTGGATTGTCATCTTTTCATATATCTGTGTAATCAAAGTCAAAACTACCTCTGTGTATGTGTGTGTGTGTGTGTGTGTGTGTGCGTGCGCGCGCGCGCGCGCGCGCATTTGTGCGTGTAATCCATATAAAAGAACAAATTGATTTCTTGAGCGCGCGCGCGCGCGCGCGCACACACACACACACACACACACACACACACACACACACACACACACACACACACACACACACACACACACACACATGTACCCTCAAACTGTAATCTACAAGAAATCGTCATGTCTGTTTGCAGAGTTCTGGGCTATGAAAATTGGGAATCTTAACAAATTTACTTACATTTTAAAGATTTTTTAAAGTAAAGTCTTCAGAATCATTTAACAATATATTATTATATGTAATTCTCCTTAAGTATTATGATATTGCAGAGTGTATAAAAACCCATACATAGCTGATTTTGTCCAGAGTTCAGACTCATTTGTAGAGCATATACCCGTGTCTTTTCTGTCGATTATAGCGGACAACACTTTAATGTTCTCGCAGTTGATTTACCTTGGTTTCTAAATCTGTAGGTTTGATAACATCGGGATTATCAGAATCCGTAGCAGACTTCCCCCAAGACTCTAAAAAAAAAAAAAACAACCGCATATTGTGAACAGGATTTCTGTTCATCATGTTTGATAACGTTTGGAATTTCGGTTTCTGTGGGATTTAATTATGCAAGAAGTGCAAGGAGTGGAATGCATCATTTCTTTGTCTTTGTTCGGATTGGCGTACGTATAAAGCGCGCGCAGGATTCCTATGCTTTTCAATAACGCTTCGAATACCGTTGTTAACAGTCACAGGAATCACAGTTGCTTCACAGTCGACTTCACCTGGTTCTCTTAACCCTCCGCTTTCCTCGCAACCAGCTGGGCAGCTGTCAGCTTGACTCGTGTATAATCGAGGGTTCGCTGTTCACACGGGTGTGTGGTTTCCCGTTGCCGGTTCATCAGCTGGTCCTGGTCTTTTTCGCTGGAAATAAACGGAATGTTCAGCGTTCCATTTCCGTGGATCGGATGGCACCTTGCCCTCACAAGGTCTTGGAGGAGGTCTGCGCTGGATGGCTGTGGTTACCAGTGTCTGTGCGAGTGCAACTCGAGTCGTTGGAGTGTTCTGTCTCTCTCTAAACATTGTGCGCTTTTCAATTCTCGTTCCTTTGTTTTTGTTTCGGATTCGTGGGGTATACGCAGGAGTCGCGAAGCAGTAGTTTGTGCCAAATAAGCGTACGGCAGGATGTTTCGTGCGTTTTGCCGTTTGGCTCAGCTTCAAAATGCTCGCTGCTGAAAACATCAGTGAACCTCTTTGGAAAGGGGTATTTCGTCCAGTAATATTGTCACTTAAGCCATAGGAAATAGCCTTTTGTTTCCGTTGATATTTTCCTTAATATGTTTACTGGCTGCTGTGGGACGTTAACCTGGCGCCAGTTTGTGCCAACTTTTATACAGCAATCTGAAGCAATCAAAGCTAAGTGCATTTTCGTTATTTTGTCCGTCTTTATTTCACCTGAGGAAGACCTAAGAGGTCGAAACGCGTTGTGTGTTGTCTTGTGACTCGTTTGTCCACGTTTCTCTGGGCGGTTCGCTGACATTTATTTAAGATTTTTTTATACGGCAGATGTCGAGAATTTGCTCTTCGGAGACAGGGTTCAGGCAAGGGGAGCTGGCGCCGTGTCCTTAACGTTCGGTCTGGGAGTAGGGATGGGAGAGGGACATTCTTTCTCCCTTTCAGGCACACTTGAGCTCCACTTCCCAAACTCTGTGTGACTGCTTCTGTCTTTTATGTATGGGGCGTTGAGCGCTTGCTTTTACTCCTCCCTGTATCTGTTCATTTCCCTGATTCCAGGATTTGTTCCTAACCGTCGCCGAACTCTGGAACGCTAACTGTGTGGTACCTCCGTCACACAGGATGTGATGGTCATGAATTGTTGTGTCACTGTGACCCATCTGTACCTGATCTTTAGCTCTGGAGCACTGGATTGTTTCCTTTGAGTGACCTGGAACCCCTGTGTGTTTGCCTGTGGTCAAGCTGTCCTTTCCCGGCTTTTCCTGCGCGTGTACTTGGCGCTCCTCCAACCGTCCCTGACAAGGCGGGTTACGGAATGGCAGTCAGCTCGGAGGCCTGACGCTGGTAGGCAGGTTGGAGAAGTTCCAGCACAGCATCACATGAGAAGGGACGCTCTAGGAGCTGAGATTCCAGGTTTTTTTTTTTTTTTTTTTTTTTTTTAACGCCCTAACGCCCGATCCTGTTCCAGAACCCCGGTGGCTGACGCTCCGGAGTCCTGACCAGTTCCTGCCTCTGCTGTCTCTTCTCGTGTCCTCCCCGACTTCACCCCTTGAAAAGGAGGGTCATCAGAACTTCCGGGGTGGTTATCCAAGGACTCGGGTCTTCTGAGAACGTGTGTCTTGCTGCTGTCAGTTGTGAGGATGCCCGGCGGACAATGTCCTTGCTGCTCTCTGTTGTTGGGATGCCCAGTGGACAATGTCCCTGCTGCTGTCAGTTGTTGGGATGCCCAGCGGACAGTGTCCCTGCTGCTGTCAGTTGTGAGGATGTCCGGTGGACAGTGTCCTTGCTGCTGTCAGTTGTGAGGATGCCTGGTAAAACAGTGTCCCTGCTGCTGTCTGTTGTTTGGGATGCCCGGTGGACAGTGTCCCTGCTGCTGTCAGTTGTGAGGATGCCCGGTGAACAGTGTCCCTGCTGCTGTGTCGGTTGTGAGGGATGCCTGGTGGACAGTGTTCCTGCTGCTGTCAGTTGCGAGGATGCCCGATGGACAGTGTCCCTGCTGCTGTCTGTTGTTTGGGATGCCCAGTGGACAGTGTCCCTGCTGGGATCCCTGTCCCTGCTGCTGTCAGTTGTGAGGATGCCCCGTGAACAGTGTCCCTGCTGCTGTCTGTTGTGGGATGCCCAGTGGACAGTGTCCCTGCTGCTGCTGTCAGGTGTGAGGATGCCTGGTGGACAGTGTCCCTGCTGCTGTCTGTTGTGGGATGCCCGGTGGACAGTGTCCCTGCTGCTGTCTGTTGTTGGGATGCCCGGTGGACAATGTCTGCTGCTGCTGTCAGTTGTGAGGATGCCTGGTGGACAGTGTCCCTGCTGCTGTCTGTTGTTTGGATGCCCGGTGGACAATGTCCCTGCTGCTGTCAGTTGTGAGGATGCCCGGTGGACAATGTCCCTGCTGCTGTCAGTTGTGAGGATGCCCGGTGGACAATGTCCCTGCTGCTGTCAGTTGTGAGGATGTCCGGTGGACAGCGTCCCTGCTTGTGTCGGTTGTGAGGATGCCTGGTGGACAGTGTCGCTGCTGCTGTCGGTTGTGAGGATGCCTGGTGGACAGTGTCGCTGCTGCTGTCAGTTGTGAGGATGCCCGGTGGACAGTGTCCCTGCTGCTGTCGGTTGTGAGGATGCCAGGCGGACAGTGTCCCCGCTGCTGTCGGTTGTGAGGAAGCCCGGCGGACAGTGTCCCTGCTGCTGTCAGTTGTGAGGATGCCCGGTGGACAATGTCCCTGCTGCTGTCAGTTGTGAGGATGCCCGGTGAACAATGTCCCTACTGCTGTCAGTTGTGAGGATGCCTGGCTGACAATGTCCCTGCTACTGTCTGTTGTGAGGATGCCCGGTGGACAATGTCCCTGCTGCTGTCAGTTGTGAGGATGCCCGGTGGACAGTTTTCCGGTTACTGTCAGTTGTGAGGATGCCCGGTGGACAGCGTTCCTGCTGCTGTCAGTGTCAGTTGTGAGGATGCCCGGTGGCCCGGTGACCTGTGTCCCTTCTGCTGTCAGTTGTGAGGATGCCGGGCGGACAGTGTTCCTGTTCCTGTCAGTTGTGAGGATGCCTGGCGGACAGTGTCCCTGCTGCTGTCAGTTGTTTGGATGCCCGGTGGACAGTGTCCCTGCTGCTGTCAGTTGTGAGGATGCCCGGCGGACAGCGTCCCTGCTTGTGTTAGTTGTGAGGATGTCTGGTGGACAGTGTCCCTGCTGTTGTCAGTTGTTGTTGGGATGCCCAGTGGACAGTGTTCCTGCTGCTGTCAGTTGTGAGGATGCCCGGTGGACAGCGTCCCTGCTGCTGTCACTTGTGAGAATGTCTGGTGGACAGTGTCCCTGCTGTTGTCAGTTGTGAGGATACCCAGCAGACAGTGTCCCTGCTGCTGTCAGTTGTGAGGATGCCCAGCGGACAGTGTCCCTGCTGCTGTCTGTTGTTAGGATGCCCGGTGGACTGTGTCCCTGCTGCTCTCAGTTGTGAGGATGCCCGGTGGACAATGTCCCTGCTGCTTTCAGTTGTTGGGATGCCTGGTGGACAGTGTCCCTGCTGCTGTCAGTTGTGAGGATGCCTGGTGGACAGTGTCCCTGCTGCTGTCAGTTGTGAAGACGCTGGGCGGACAGTGTCCCCTCTGCTGTCAGTTGTGAGGATGCCCCGTGGACAGTGTCCCTGCTGCTGTCAGTTGTGAGGATGCCTGGCAGACAGTGTCCCTGCTGCTGTCGGTTGTGAGGATGCCCGGTGGACAGTGTCCCTGCTGCTGTCAGTTGTTGAGATATCCGGTGGACAATGTCCCTGCTGCTGTCAGTTGTGAGGATGCCCGGTGGACAGCGTCCCTACTGCTGTCGGTTGTGAGGATGCCTAGTGGACAGTGTACCTGCTGCTGTCAGTTGTGAGGATGCCCGGTGGACAGTGTCCCTGCTGCTGTTTGTTGTAGGGATGCCCGGTGGACAGTGTCCCTGCTGTGCTGTCATTTGTGAGGATGCCTGGTGGACAGTGACCCTGCTGCTGTCAGTTGTTGGGATGCCCAGTGGACAGTGGTCTAGCTTGACCCCAGGATCACTGGACAGACACAGAGGAGCGTAAGAATGTGTCAGGGTGGTGTGCGTGGAGGGGGGGGCTCATGTGTGCTTGTGTGGCTGGATTCCCTGTTCTTCCTTCCTCCTCCTGCAACCCCACCCTACCTCCACACCCTACCCCACCCACCTGTCCCTGCGTCTCTCTCTCTCTGCATCTCTCTCTCTCTCTCTCTCTCTCTCTCTGTTCAGACTCTGTCGATTTGTCTGTCATTCCCTTTCATCAGCCTTTCCCTTCCTTTCCGTCTCCTTCCCTCTCCGTCTTTCCAGATCTTTAGGCGGATATTGGTTTGATTCATCGGTATTTTTGAACGTAGTGTGTTTGAAAAGCTGGGAGGATAGGGGGTTAAAGGGAGAAGTAGCCGTAGGTGTCTCAAAGTCTTTGTGTTTGGCTGTGTGAATGGTTGTCTCGCTTTTTTTTTGTTTGTTTGTTTGTTTGTTTTGTTCTGCTTTGGTGTTTATCCTCAAACTCCTTTCCACGAATTTGTTCAGACTGAGATAAACACTCAGTCTGACTCGTTGAAGCAAAAGTTTCTGCTGCTAATGATTCAGCCTTTTCTTTATTAGTTCTATAAATTTTATCATTAACATGCAGAGCAGGCTGAGGGAGATGGAATGTACCCTTGATTTTTAAAAATTTCTTTCCATAATTTAGAAACATCATGTGGATGTTTAGAACAAGTCATAATCACAACAAAACATTGAGCAGCTTAACATAGAAAGTAACACTTTATATATAAACACAAATTAACAATGCATGAACTCTGTTTCGTACTTAAGCGTATAAAGCCAGGTAAGATATCCACTGGTTCAGATCCTATTTCATATAACATGATTACGCATTTTCCTGAGAGTTTGTTATCAAAGTTGTTGGAGTTCTTTCAGATTTGTTGGAATGCTGGAATGCTCCCTACAGATTGGAAAAAGCTACTGTCAAAAACTTTTGCCTTTAGTTTGCGACATATTTTCTTAAACACCCTCATATTGGAAAACTTTTTGAAAGAATCATGAAAAACAGAATAGAACATTTTCTTTGAAAAAAAAAAAAGGAGTCTTGTCTTTATTCCAGGCTCGTTTTAGGAAAGGTAGAGGATTCACAGACCACATTGTCCACTTATCCTCAAATGTGAAAAAGCTCTTTTCAAGCGTCATTTCACCCTTGCAACGTTCTTTGATGTTCATAGAGCCTACGATTCAGTATGGCATTCTAAATTGTTGTACAAAGCACATGAAGTAGGAATACGATGTCGTTTTGTTCCAATTTCTAAAAGCTTTCTTATCGGACAGAATTATCCAAGTCAGTATGCATGGAGCTTTATCAACTTCTAAGACTATTAACATGGGTGTTCCCCAAGGAAGTGTAATCGCTCCAACACTTTTCTCGCTAATGCTTTACGATATACGCGATATTAAACAGGTTAATACAAAAGGTGCTACATTAGCCCTGTATGCAGACGATATTGCTCTGTGGAGATATGTAAACTGCAATTTTTTCAAAAACAACAAACAAACGAAAGAAAATCATTGAACAGTATCAAGAAATAGTTGACAATATTTTTCACTACATTAAATCAATGGGGTTCGGATTATCTGCTCACAAAACGGTTTTTGTTGTCTTTACAAATAAAACAATTGCGTTTGAAGGCAGAGAAGCTGTCTCTATAAGGGTTGATAATAATTTGATATACCCAAGCAAACGAGTTATGTTTCTCGGTGTAATCTTCCACTATAAACTTTTTTTGAGTAAACATAATTACCTTGTGGAAAAGGCTAGGGAAAAAAAAAAAAAAATTTATTACATGTTCTTTCTGTTATATCTCTGATTAACTGGGGATCTAATCTCGTCTATGTTGCCTCAGGGCTAGTTCGTTCAATTCTGTCGTATGGCCAAGAAGTTTTTTTTTTTACAGCTGGAAAGACAGATTTACATATGTTAACCAGTATTGACTCGTTAGCCTTTAAAATTGCATTAGGACTTCCCCGATGGGCTTCATTGATTTGACGTACAAGGAGGCTGGTGTGTTACCCTTAAATGAACACAGGCTAAGTTGCGCCTGTAATTTTACAGTGAGAGATAGAACCATCCCAGATTCACTAATGACTGAACTGGATGCAAGTACGTATATTTCAAGAGAGATCTGTAACAAATCGGCATACATGTCCCTTGGTGATTATGTTTCCCCATTGTTCCAGAACTGTAACCTGCCTCTTGATGGTATTGCCGAGGCTCCATGTTGTTCATACCCTTCGTGGTTGTCAGAGCAGGCTGAAATCATTTACACTTACGGAGATCTTAATAAAAAAGATAATTCTCTGTTATTATCATCCTATGCCAAAGACTTGATAGATAGGAAATACGATTCCTATCTACACATTTTCACGGATGGTTCTGTGTTAGATTCTTCCGATGCTGGGGCTTCCTTTGTAATACCAGCGCTTAGCATTACAAAGAAATTCCATATTACGAAAGGATGTTCTATATTTACAGCAGAGTTATTTGCCATTTTGAAAACACTTGATTTTATGCTTGACATGCTTATTATACATAGACAAATACTTAACACTATCGGACTCAAAATCAGCGCTTACGGCTGTACATTGTCAATCACAATCTAGTCGTTCAGACTTGGTATGTGAGATTTTATTTCTCATTCATCAGTTAATAACCCGGGGTATCGATGTAACTTTGTTATGGGTTCCAGGGCACTCCAATTTACGTGGCAGTGACTTAGCTGACTTTTATGTAAAGGAAGCTGCAAGAAATAAATCTGATGTTTTGAATTGTGATATCCTTCTTTCTTCATCTGGAGCTATCCACATTCTGACAAGTTCAGTCTGGAACATGAGACAGAAACAATACCTTGAAGATTCAGCTCGGAAGCACAGATGGGATATGACTAAACTAACAAGAAAATGTTGTAATCCTCCAGGGCCAATCCCAAATCATAACCTTGTACATAGGCTGCGGGTTAATGGTTGGTTAGGCAGGTATTTAAAACAGGCACCTGCTTGTGCATGTGGTCAGATTCTCGATATCCCTCATTTTTTATTTGACTGAACTAGTACAAGAACTCACTTTCAGCCTCTTCATGATAAGATGAAGTCCTTCAAGCTTTCGCTAATTATGTCTAGTGTTTTCAATCCCAGTTATGAGAACGGTTGGAGTCTGGCAATGTTGGCTATTTATCTTATTAAATCTCATCCACTTGGAAGATATTTTTAACTCTTCCACCGCCCCAACCCCACCTCACTGCCTCCCCCCCCCCCCCCCCCCCCCCCCCCCCCCCCCCCCCCCCCCCCCAGTTTTCGTTTGTTGTTTGTTGTTGTTTTTTCCCAATTTGCGAATTTTTGAAATGTTAAAATCTTATTCTAGGCATATACCATAACAGTATGGTTCGGCGTCTAATTTGCACGTAGAGCAAGGCTTTTTCATTTTCCCACCCACTCTCTTCGTCCCTCTTCTCCCCTTCCCCAACCACATACACCCATAGGCTGTTCGACTCTTACGAGTAATATGTCAGCCAGTTCCATACTTTGATGATCCTTGACTCCCATGTATTAGATATGCATGTGGTCACACAGAATTGATGTTTGTGTATATAGGTATATATGGGATCTGTGTGTGTGTGTGTGCGTGCGTGCGTGTGTGCGTGCGTGCGTGCGTGTGTGTGTGTGTGTGTGTGTGTGTGTGTGTGTGTGTGTGTGTGTGTGTGTGTGTCCTGTTATTGCTTTGATGTTTGGTCGAACGAACGAACGAAGTTTAATGCTCTTAGGCTGTAAAGTCCATTAAGCAAATCGGCGCAATGTACAACAATAAAACGCGACTCGGTTTCGATTTCATTAGCATGGAAACTACAGCAATGCCTTTTCTTTCACTTTATACGACGAAATCGTCACTGGTATTCGCTGTCAGTTCTGGAAACGACGGTCACCCCAGGTAAAACTGGATCAGTCCGTGGACAGCGTGCAGCCGCCATAGAACACATGCTTGGGTCTCTGCATGCTTCGTGTTGCCGATGCGTCTTCCTTTCCGAAGGCAGGCCAATTTAACACATTTCCTCCGATGACATGTGTCTTTCTTCCTGCTTGTCAAACCAGAATAAGCAATCGTCTTCCGAACACGGATCGCAGGATATTTCTAGAACGACGTCGTCTGATTCACACAGCAGCACACCCACATCATCCGTTTGATGGAACACGACCTTCCGAAATGCTTGATTTCTGTGCGGATCTCGGAATCGTCTCTCTGCACCTGTCGTTCTGTCAGAGTAGCGACATAATCCTAAACCATTCCCGTGTCAAAACCAGCGACAAATTTTGTCTAAGCTCGCTCCAGATTTGTGTCGATGTCCGGCGGTTGGATTTCTGGGCCCCTGCTGCTCCGCAGATCGGAATGCAAACACAGAAGCGTATCCTGAATATGCGACGTGTCATATCATCTCGAGTCGGCTTGATGTGTTCTTCCTGTGCTGTGTACTGTGTTCATCCAATTCGGTGTCAGGCATGGCCAGTTCATTCGCGACACAAGTGGTACGAGAGACCAGCACCAACCTGTTCATGTCGTCTGCTCTGGTGCTTCGATCTCTCTTGATCCCGTCGCACCTGGCTGGGGGGTTTCTCCCTGTAGTAATGAACTTGCGTTCTCCGGTCCAGCACAGGATCTGCCATTGTTGTTGACACTGGGCTGACCTTCAGTCGCAGAACGACCACTGTGTTGCTGCCTTCTCCAGTAATTTTTTTTTCCAGCTTGAAATACAGTTGTCAGTCAGCAGGACGTTTAGGGTTGACTCCGCAGTCGCTGAAAGTCCAGTAACTGGCATTGTCACAGGGAAAATGAAAAAAAATTGCCGCAGCTGAAATTAATAGCGCCCTGTCGCTTCGTGTCAAATCACGTGGACCCCCCCCCCCCCCCCCCCCCCCCCTCCTTTGATGTTTGAAGAGGAAGAGAGAGAAGGTGGCAAAGATGCAGAGGGTTACAAGATTGTAATAATGGGCAGAATTTTTTTTTTTTATCAATTAAAAAAAAATTCGCGCTGTGTGTGTGTGTGTGTGTGTGTGTGTGCGTGCGTGTGTGTGCGCGCGCGTGCGCGCGCGTATGTATGCGTGTATGCGTGTGTTTGTGAGAGTGAATGCATGTGTGTACGAGTGCTCGAGTATGTGTGTGTGTGTGTGTGTGTGTGTGTGTGTGGGGGGGGGGGGGGGGGGGGGGGGGGTGTGTATGTCTGTGTGTGTGAGTGTGTAAATTTGAGTGTATGTGAGGGTATGGGGTGTGTTCGTATTGAGATGTGTATTTGTGTATTTATGTGTTGTGCGTGTGTGTGCGCGCGCGCACGCGCGCGCGTATGTAAGTGTATGTGCGTGTGTGCGCGCGCGCGCGCGTGTGTGTGTGTGTGTGTGTATGTGAGCGCACGCGTATTTTTTTGTGTGTTAATTATGCTTCTTTGCTATGAATGAAAAACGTTCATATTCTGTTCATAATGTTTTCTTAAATGTCAGTACAACCTTGAGTTAATCTTGACAATAAATTGGTTTCAGTCAGTCAGTTTCTGCTTTGTTTTTGCCCTGTTCTTTTTTTTTTTTTTCTTTTGTTTCGATTTGCTTTGGTTTCTGGTAAACTTCCGAGTGACCCGTTCCCACGTGTGAATTAGGACGAGGGATACCTGGGTTGGCCAGGATTTGGGTCGATCACGTAATCGACCCAACGGACCGTGACAAATTACAACAGCGAAGAAAGTGACTTTGCTTTTTAAAAGTTTTGTGTTTGGGTATTCTCCCCGTCATTCATATCTGGTTTCACTCACTTATTCATGTGATTAGTTCCACTTTGAAATGTTTCTTGTTATATAAATAAGTTATCGTTCACCACCATTGAAAGCGAACAGCATTGAAAGCGAACAGTACAGTGCTCCTACAGGATGCTGTTAGGGAATAACTCCGTACTTCAGTTGGGGTTTGTTAGGGCCGTTTTCAGGCTCATGCCCTTTTCAACATATTGCTGGAACGCATCACGACTGATGCGCTTGAAGACCATGTCAACGCAGTCAGCACCGGCGGAAGAGCCATCACAAACCGTCGGTTTGCAGATGACTTCGATGGCCTGACAGACTGGGAACAAGGTCTCGCCAAAATATGGCATGGGAAATCGGCTCCGAGAAGACCAGGTTGATGGCCACCATCAATACTGATCTGATAATCCACAGTCAGAAGCTGATACCTGTTTGCTTCGGGATCATCCATTAGCAGTGAGAGGACCCAAACCAGAAATCCTCTCAAGCAGCAGAGAGAGGAACGTAGCACTGCCCGGATTGAAACCTGTGTGGAAGGACAAGAACATCCCCATAAAACACAAGATTAGGCTCCTGCCTGCTCTTGTATGGTACGTCTCCCTGTGCGCATTCGAGGGATGGATCACAGCGGATGTGGAAAGAAGAGTCGAAGCCGTGGAAATGAGACGCTACCAAAATATACTAAACAGCAGATACAGTGGTCATATTACCAGTCAACAATTGCGTCAAATCATCAGGCACCTCGTACAAAAAAATCAACTAACACCACATCAGATACGGTGATCATATTACCAATCAACGATTGTGTCAAATCATCGGGCATCTCATACAAAAATCAACTAACACCAGATAAGAGCAGCAGAAAAGAAACCTACGCTGATATAGCCGTGGAACAAGATCCAGTGACCTTGCCAGAACAGTCCTTCAGGGGACTGTAGAAGAAAGAGGGAGACAGAGAGGGTGACAGGGAAAAAAAAACCCTAAGGGCTGACAACATTGCAGAGTGGACAGGGAAATCTTTTGCAGAGACCCAAGCCTTGGCACACAACCGACACAGCCGAGGAGCCTGGTGACACAGCCGAGGAACCTGGTGAGCTGTTCTTCGCTGTGGTGCCCCAGTGACTGCCATGGGGTTAAGGGAGGAAGAAGATTATCGGTACAAGTAGAGGTACCAGTTTTAGTGTTCACATGAGTCATTATCTGATCACATTCCCACCTCACCTAGAGCCCTCTCCATCCCACTCCAAATCCTGATCCTTACGTACTCAAGCGAGATAATCCCCGGTTTTACTTCCAGCTCAACTGCAGAAGGCCTGTCAACGGGTGAATGCTGTAGTATCTCTGCCTCACAAGCACTAGGAAGTTAACAGAACTTGACCAGTTTCGCAGCCCGAGAAAGGTAGCACTTGGTGTGTGTAAAAGGACAGAGACGTAGAAACAAATTCGAAGATAAAACAGTAGAGGGTCTCGTTCAGCTTCTTCTCGCGTTGAAATGCACTTCACCCATGATATGAACAAGATAAATGTCGTCTATAAGGGTAGAAGTCAACAAGGCTTTTTTTTTTTTTTTTTTTTTTTTTTTTTTTTTTTTTGTTTAGCCATTGCACTTGTTCCTAGGCACCAAAAATAGAACTCGATTAGCAAGAAGAGTTGCCTGTCGGCATTGTATTTGTCCTCTACGTAAGCGCAAGTCGCTGATTCTCTTTCTGTCTGTCTGTCTCTCTCTCTCTCTCTCTCTCTCTCTTCTTCGTCCTGTCCTCCAGGATCGAAAACGCGTTGTCTCCGCAGACCCGTGAGTTCATCCCCTTCGTTTGCCAGAATGGCTTCACCCAGCTTGTATTCTTCCGCGTAGATTTCTGCTTGTAGGCTTTTTTTCTGTCCGTTTCCAGCGAGTCAGCTTGCCGTACCTGTAATACATATATCCCCCACCTGCCAGTGTCGTGTCGGTGTCATTCGACACCGTTTATATGGGGCGCCGTGAAAGCTGTGACACGGCAGGAGATAACCAGCTGACCTTGTGCAGCGTACACATGTTAGTTTCCGATGTTTCAGCTTTACAGAAAGAAGTTCGAAACGTTCAGACGATGTGACTTTGAAAGACGGGGGGAAAAGTGGGGGGGCATTGTGCGTATGTCTGTCGCAGTCCCACACAGTTGTGAACTGAAGGATGTGTAACGAATGTTTGTCTGCTAACGCCTCCATCCGTGAGAGTTCCTGAGGTAACTTACCCTTGGCAAACTGTGAGGGGATTATTATTATTATTATTTTTTTTTTTTATTTTTGTCTGTTTGAAAGACGGTTTGAAGGTAGGTTTTAGTGTGTATCCGAGGTGTACGACGATCGAGCAGCTGCCCGTAAAGTCGTGCATTCGCTCTGTGTGTGTGTGTGTGTGTGTGTGTGTGTGTGTGTGTGTGTGTGTGTGTGTGTGTGCGTGTGCATGCGTGCTACGTCTGTGTGTGTGTGTGTGTGTGTGTGTGTGTGTGTGTGTGTGTGTGAGAGATTGTGCAGTGGCGCGCGCATGTCTGTATATGTGTGTGTGTGTGTGCGCGCGTGTGTGTATATGTATGTGTGAGTGTGTGTCCGTGCGAAGCGCGCGCATGTGTGTGTGTGTGGATGCGCACGCCGTGCGTGTGTGTGCGCGTGTGCGTGTGTGTGTGTGTGTGTGTGTGTAGCTGTTTGGAATGGATTTTGCTCAGAATCACAAAGTCGTTTTGTTTGTTTTTTTCTTTTCCTTTAATTGCGTGATACGATTTCTGTGGAATGATTCGTGAGTTGCAACTGTGCGTAAGGAACAGCAGCGAGCGAGGAAGAGAGGAAAGTGCTGCTGGGGGGGGGGGGGGGGGGGGGGGGGGGGGGGGGGATGTCGTTAGACAAGGGAGAGAGAGAAACGAAGAGAGAGAAACAGAGAAAAAGAAAGAAAGGGAAAGGCGTGGAGAAAGGGAGAGGAGACAGGAGAAACGAAACGGGTCGGAGGAGAAAAAGACAGGACAAATCCAGACAAATTCGCTGATTTTGCGTGCAGTTCTCACCCAGAATAGAGGCAACATCATGACATGAGCGCACACAGAGAACGTTCAACTGAGAGAGAGAGAGAGACTGGCTGAGAGAGAGAGAGAGGGGACTGACTGAGAGAGAGAGAGGAGGGGAGAGGATGCATGGAAAAATAGTGTTGAGAATAAGCATACGGAGCAGACATTGTTGTATTTATTGCGTTATTTCAATTTTTTTTAACTTTGCAAAAAGAGCAAATTGTCAGTCGATAAATTGCACATCAAAGTTAGTCGATTACGGCCGATCATACCGTGGAGGCCTTAAAAGAGTTAATGACATTTCAAATGGATCATATTTTATAACTACGCATTTAGAGGGAGAGTGGGGGGAGGAGGAGGAAGAGAGAGAGAGAGAGAGAGAGAGGATACGAATATTTATTCAGATTTAAGGCCATGGCCCCCTACTGAAGGTGGGCATTACAGTTTATACAATGCAACTTACGCCTAAGACATTACACATCATAAACCTATCCATAGCAACAAGGAAAATATACGTAGTCGAATAAAATTAATGCACAACAGCACGCAGTCTTTTTTTGTGCTTCATAAATATACATAGCCAGATTGCAGACAATGTTTTCTTTTCTTGGCGACAACAGTAATATTACCTTGAAATGACATGGTTCAGTAAAATACTTAGGTTGAATAAGTTTGGTTCTAAGATCATGTAATACAGGACAAGCACAACAACAACAAAAAATGAACTTCATCCTCTTTAGCTAAACCACACAAACGGCATATAAATTCACCTTCGGCGTAGTTGTAGTATCTGAAACGATGACAAGCGAGATCAGAAACGCCAAGTGTAAACTTTGCTAATGTGCTCATAACACATTGATTCATTTTCACATTGACATATGGGTCTAACTCATGCGTTGTCTTAAAAGAGTCTGTACTATAAGAATCTATCACTATGATTGACACGATCATGCCAGTTTTGCCGTCTACAATCAGTAATCCTGTCTTTAGAACACTTCAAAAATCCAGATATGTTTTGAACGCCCATATTATTCCGAACAAATCCAAATCCATAAGAATTCAAAACATAGTCGCACGCTAGTAGCCCCATGCTGAGAGGGAGGGAGGTGAGAGAGAGAGAGAGAGAGAGAGAGAGAGAGAGAGAGAGAGAGAGAGCGTGAGCGTGCGTGTGTGTGTGTGTGTGTGTGTGTGTGTGTGTGTGTGTGTGTGTGTGTGTGTGTGTGTGTGTGTGTGTGTGTGTGTGAGGGTAGGTCAAAGGTATAAAAGGAACACAAAACCTTTATCAATACATTTGAAATGTTCACATTTATGGGAAGGGTGGAGGACTGGGAATGAAAGGGGGGGGAGGGGGGGGGGGGGGGGGGGCGTGTGCTGAAGAGGTTACTTGAGAATCTGGTCATTAAGTTTCAGAGCGTGTTTTCGGCTGTTTTTTTTTCCTCACAGTTTTGGGTTGTTGTACACGCCTTTGAAGGGTTTGGATGGGGGTTTTTTTGTGGGGGGGGGGGGGGGGGGGGGTTTTGCTGGTTTTTGTTTTCGTTTGTTTTGGTTGGTTGCCGTTCGTGTGTGTGTGTGTGTGTGGGTGTGGGGGGGTGGTTGTTATTGTTGTTGTTGCTCTTCTTTACTTGTGGTGGTTGTGGTAGTGGAGGTAGTTTGTTGTTCTTGGT
>JADBJO010017724.1:32500-36918 GCA_016801955.1 Conus betulinus | reverse complement strand
TTTAATTGGAGCGAGAAGCGCCTCCGAGACGCGGGATCCATTTAGTGGATGAAACATCGGACTGTTGGGATCCTACTGGGCAGAAGTTGGTTGGGGCAGAAAAAAACCCTCATGGGTCTGATGGAATCAAACCCACGACCTTCCAGCTGGGAGTCCGCAATGCTAACCATTTCGCCATTGCGGCTGGTTGAGCACATAGACTTTTTTTTTTTTTTATTGAAATTGTATATTCAAAAGACTATCAGTGGAGCTTGAGTAGATGTGTACAGCTCTGATATTTACAAGCTTTGCAACATAGCGAGCGAAGCTGTTGAATTCTCGGTGCAGTGGAGTACCTTTGTCAAATAGAAGCTTTCTTGTTGAACTGATGTGATAGAGAGCTAGACTCAAAAACCTTTACATACTTTGGCAATGTGTTGTTTTATGTTTCAGTTGAGACACAGAGAAAAAACAGAAACTCTCTGACATAATTCACAAACAGAATGTTGGTATGGCCAAACACTATGGAGGGCTGGAAGACAGCTGTGTCTGTTTGTTTTTAAGTTTTGCAAGGCAAACTGCCTGCTCTGTATTGTCCCTGGACAGAATTGACATTGTGAATACCGAAACCTCTGCCATTCCTCCTAGATATTTATTTATCTGAATATTGAATTAGCTGTCTTGGTATGGCGCTTTTTGTTGATGGCTGCATGTTTTGAGGTAACAGGTTTGAATCCCATCAGTGGCATGCATACATACGTACATTTATACACATATATGTATATATTTTTTAGTTTGTTTTGTTTTTAATAATCACTGTTCAGTTATTGAGTGTGCTATGGACTCGAGTGGCAGACTAGAAAATAGGTTTGTGGAATCTCTTCAGTTACTGAGTGTACTATGGACTCAAATTTGATGACTGGAACTACATAGATAAATATGTCGGAGGGTGCTGCTCAGATTTCTCAACCAACAAATTTGGGGTTTTCTTTATCTCTTTGGTTTTGTTGACACACGTCCAGGGCCAGAATATATTCCTAGGTAACAAAAACACACACATTAAGTATGTGTGCAGAGTGGAAATCCTTAGCATTATCTACATCATCCCCATCCTCATTGATGAGAACTTAAAGAAGGGAGAGAGGGAGGAAGGGGAAGAGGGAGGATGCTCAGATTCTGTGATCCTTTTTTTGCACTCAGGGATGACCTTCGTTTTGATTTTTTTTACCCTCCAGGTTGCCTACGGTGGCTTTGGGTTTGAAGTCTTTGTGTCAGTGAGCTGATGGGGACTCTTGTTGAATGGATGTGGTGGTGGTGTCCTCCCAGAGGAGGGTGCCCACACCCTGTAGCTTTGTGACAAAGCAGCTATTGTCATCAGAGGGGAGTAGGAGGATGGAAGGGGATCAAGCCTGTGATGTAATGGTCCTTTGTAGAGCACAGGCACCACTGAGCCAACACTAAAATGTCCCAGCAGCAATGCAGTATATCCTGTGGGGACTCTGGAAGGTTATGTAATGATGATCTATAGGTTGCTGGTGCTGGGATAAAAGTGAGCCTGGGAGTGTTTGTCTGTAGGGGAGGTGGAGAATGAGTGGTTTTGAAATAATGCCACTGAGGTAGTATGTAAGATGAGAAAGAGGAGGCAAAAAAAATGTCTTACTGTATGCTTAATCTATCTGCTCAAAACAATTGAAAGGCCACTTGGAAATTCTCTCGCTATTTCACAACAGAACGGAAACAACCCAAAACAATGCTTTCGAACTTTACTTCAGCCATTAATCAAAACATCAGTGACACAGATTAATGACAAAATTTATTTGAACAGCATGTTTTTTCACTTTCAAGTCCACTACCCATCTTTTCAAAAGTCAGAACACCAGAGATACACAAAAACACAGTCAGTAACGTGTGTGTCCGCCATTTGCGTGGATGTACGCGATGCACCTTTGCCTCATGGATTGAGTCAGAGTCCTCAGAGTCATCTGGGGTATTGCCTGCCACTCCTGCTCAAGGAACTGGAACAGCTGGTTGAGGTCAACTGGCGGGGGATGATTGCTTCGAAGTTGCCGGCCCAGCACGTCCATAGGTGCTCGATTGGATTAAGGTCCGGTGAGCAGGCTGGCCAGTCCATGTGGATCATGTGTTGCTGCTGAAGAAAGTTGTTGATGACTCGAGCCCTGTGAGGTCTGGCGTTGTCGTCGTGAAGTACCATGCCTGGTCCAATAGCTTGCAGCGCTGGCAGCACAAGGGGCTGCAGGATGCCATCCCTGTAGCCCCCACTGTTGAGGTTGCCTTGCACCATGTGCAGGGGGGTTCTGCAGTTCCGTGCCATCCCTCCCCACACCATTATGGATCCACCACCATAGCGACCACGCTCTCTCACGAGACCATCGTGATAGCGTTCTCCTTGCTGCCGCCAGACACGGTTCCTGCCGTCATGAAATGGTAAGGCAAAGCGGGACTCGTCAGTAAACTTTACTCTTGCCCATTGATCTCTGGTCCATGCTAAGTGACACTGGGCCCAAGCCAAACGAGCAGCACGGTGAGCTGGTGTCAGGACAGGACGGACGGCTGGGTCGTCTTGAGCGCAGGTGTGCCTCTCTCAACCGGTTCCGAATGGTCTGGTCACTGACGGTGACATTGCCGGTTGCTTGCAGCTGCCGCCCTGAGTGTGTTGGAAGTGGCCGTTCTCTGCCTAAGAGCCGACAGGACAACAAACCTGTCCTGCTGCCTGGAGGTGGACCTTGGGCGTCCTGGACGTCTTTGCTCAGCAACACTTCCTGTCTGGTTGAAGCGGTCTCTCAAAAGTATGAATGACTGAATGGGGCGACTGACGGCGACGACCAACCTCTCACACCCCCACGCCCTCCTGAAGCCATGCAATTGCCTGCCCTTGGGTCATCCTGACTCAGTCGTTGTCTCTGAGGCATGGTTGCAAAAGTGCTGTAAACACAGGCATAAATGCCCACCAGTCTCTCAAAACTGGCTGACCTGTGTTCAGATAAGACATGGGTTGCACGTGCATTGCAGTATTCCTGCAGTTCAGATGTGCTCTGTTGCACAGGCCTGTTTGATTTGCACCTTTTTTTCATGCAGTATGTGCACATTTCAGTTCACCGCTGTGATGTGCATGACACAGACTGAGTTGATTTCTGATCAAATTCAAGTTGAATGATCAGGCATGCAACTAAATTCAGTAAGTTTGGGTGGGTGCAGTGCCGTGTTATTGGAAAAAAAAAAAAAATAAAGTCAAACAAGGTACCCTAAAAAGTGGTAGTGGCCTTTCAATTGTTTTGAGCAGTATATGAACTGAAAAAAAAAAATCTTCAGTTAGAAGGGCACTCAAGTGGAAGCAGACTTCTGACTGGGTAGAAAAGGTTTCTGATCACTTTCTTAATCCATACTTCATTACGGATCCATGCCAAATCTTTGGCACATCTTTCTATCAAATTTTGTTAAAATCTGTTTAATAGCATTTCACTTTTTTTGTCCCCAACAATGTCATGCTGGTAGACAGATAAACCAACAGATAAGTGTAAAAAGAAAATTTTAGTGGAGGGAAGAAGTGAGAATGAGTGTGTGTATGGAAATCTGACTTTTCTTGTCCATGTCTGAATACAGTGCATGTATATCCCTGTCTTTGTAAAGAAGTCCTCTGTATGTCCTTTTTCTTTGTATACAATATACACAATGACAAAGTCAGTGTTCCTGTTTAGAATTATGGGCAAAATGTGACTTTCAGAATTTTGTTCCTTACATTTTGTGTGTTTTTAAATCTACTGTTATGTTTTTCTTTCCAGTATGACATCATGCCTAAATACATGAACAACAACAGACGATACGTATAATGTTGTTTGAAAATGTTGACAGCTCAAGAAGATCGGGGGTGGGGGATTTGGAGAGATCTACGAAGCGGTGGACATGGTGACGAGAGAGTCTGTTGCCCTGAAGCTGGAGTCGGCCAAGCAAGCCAAGCAGGTGCTGAAGATGGAAGTAGCTGTGCTCAAGAAGCTGCAAGGTATGATTGGTGACATGAACAGCGGCACTTTCACAGTATTATGGGACACCAGTGATTGTCAGAGTTGAAAAGTCTTGTAACGTCAGTATTGGTGGATAAGATGAATGAAAATGATGTTTTCAAAATCTTTGTTCTGTGTCAGATAGCGATACAGAATCTTTGTTTCTGTGTGAGATTACCATCATTGTTTTGAGTTCATTGGGAAAGTGATCATAAGAATCAAATTAGTTTGCGAAGATCACTATTAGCAGGTCCCATCCTATTTTGTGATGTTTGCATGCTGTTTAGGTTCTTTTTCATGATCAGTGTGGAGCATTGATAATGAGACCAATACCTCACACAAAAATACAGATTGTTAAGACATCAAGTTTATTTCGTCTCATCCACCAGTGCTGAAGTTCTTATCTTCAAAGTTCACAAC
>JADBJO010017724.1:0-27500 GCA_016801955.1 Conus betulinus | reverse complement strand
GGATGTAAATGGACTGTGTACTTCCAGTGCCTGCTGCAGCACACTGTTTTGGGTAGGTGTTGTCTGGGACTGCAAAAACTCCACAGTGGTGATATTTAAAACCCATGATCTTGTAGAAGTCAGTCTGATGGTGTCCACTGCATCGTGTTGAACTGTTATTTTCCCTGTGTGTGTGTGTGTGTGTGTGTGTGTGTGTGTGTGTGTGTGTGTGTGTGTGTGTGACTTATTTTTCTCTGTAGTTTTCATTAGTTCTGTAATTTGGTTCTCTCACAATTTGTTTTATTGTTTTTACATGTTTTCAAGAAAACAACAAAAAAGGAAAAGCTGTTGTGACAAAGAGACCTGAAGAAGCCCGCCGACATTTATATTCCTTTGCTGACGTGCACGCATGCTGTCTTTGACTGTTTTGTTTTTAATCTGCTCAAACTGATTGATTTTTCTCCACCAGGAGATGGGCCGGCACGATGACCTGTGGTCCCTGTTCTACATGCTGGTGGAGTTCATGGCAGGTCAGCTGCCGTGGCGCAAGGTGAAGGACAAGGAGCAGGTGGGCTCCATGAAGGAGAAGTATGACCACCTGCAGCTGCTGAAGAATATGCCTGTAGAGCTGAGGTCCTTCCTGGAGCACTTGCAAACCCTGGACTACATGACCAGCCCAGACTATCCCTTTCTCCACAACCTGTTTGAACAGTGCATGCGCCGCAAGAACATTCGGGACATCGACCCCTATGACTGGGAGAAGAGCTACGGGGATTCCTCCATCACCACAACGACCACCTCGCAGCTCATGGCTATCAAGCAGAGCGGGGGTCATGGGTATGTGTGTTGAGTCTTGTGGATTGGTCCGTTTTCCTGGTTTTGTTGCTGCCTTGTCTGTGAATTGACTTGCTGTCACACATGCACGCTTGCATGCACACACACACACGCACATGCATGCACACACACACACGTTCACACACACATACACAAGCACACACACATGGGCAACAAACACACACGCGCACACACACACACACACACACACACACACACTCACACTCACACTCACTTTTGCACACACACACGTGCGCACACACACGCACGCAAATGCTCACACACACACACACACACACACACACACAGACACACTCGCACACACGTGGGCGCACACACGTGTGCATGCACACACACGCACGCACACACATATGCACGCACACACATATGCACACACACACACACACACACATGCGTGCTCGCACACACACGCGCGCGCGCGCACACACACACACACACACACACACACACACACACACACACACACACACACACACATATATCCACACACACACACACACACACACACACACACTTCCAAATATGCATGCCCTTGCAGATAAAAAAAACATCACCATATGTTATGTAAAAAGCACATTTTAAGATCGAAAGGATAGAGAATCGTAGTGATCAGTGGTCAAAGTATTATCTTTCTTGCCTGTAACAACAAAAAGTGTGCATGTATGTCTGTTTTGCTGTTTCTCAGGAGCTAATTTTGTCAAAGAAGTTTCTGAGTATTTCTGTTCAAAGTAGTTCTTAAGGAGTGAATGATGTGTGTGAATATTTAGTTTCACAGAAGTTTCAAAATAGAGGTGATCTGCTGAGTTTGGATGGTCTGTGGACTGATGACCCTGTCCATAACAAATTCTGGGCTAGATTGACTCAGTGTCTGTTTTCTAAGTCACGTTTTGTGGTGTTTACATTCAAAAGAGAGTAGTTTGATATCATTGACTTTGCCTGTTATGAAATAAAGGGGATATATATGAATTATACATACACACATACATGCACACAGGCATACACATGCACACACGCACAGACGGGACGCATGCACACACGTGTGGTGCGTGCGTGTGTGTGTGTGTGTGTGTGTGCGTGCGTGCGCGCACGCACGTGTGTGTGTGTGTGTGTGTGTGTGTGTGTGTGTGTGTTGTGTGTGTGACCGTAGACTGCAAAATGAGTTGCTCGTTAATGATGGGAAATTTTAAGTTATTTTGGAGAATCTGAATTGATTTTTATGCTCTCTCTAATGATGAAACAATTTAAAAATTGAAATTAGTTTTTGGAAATATTAACTTTAGAAGAAAGAAAATTGACAAGAACTGAATCATAAGGTCAAGTTTAACTCTCTCAGTAGTTTTTTTTTTTTTTTTTTTCTTCTTTTTTTTTTTTTTTTTTTCTTGCATTTTTTATGGCAATATTAATGTTTTTCAAATATTTTTTTTCTTGGTAAAGTGTGTTCGTGTAGGTTTGCTTTTGTAAACTTTTTTTTAAAAAAGCATGTTTTTAGATGTGATAATGTCCACAAAAATGCCATTTGATCACAGGTGACTGAAAATCAAGAGAAAGATCTGCAGGGACTTGAACTGTTGGATACCTGTTTTTGAATAGTACTTTTACAAGAGAAGGAGTACAATATCAATGATTGACAAATAGTCGCATTTGCTAGAAAGGCCACTATGTCAGTTTTAATGAATTCACCTAACGACCTGGACGTCTTTACCTTCTGTTCCGGTTGCCAAGGGCAAACGCCATGTGGTAACAAGGAACGCAGTTTCATGGCAGTTCATGGTGAAAGGTCAGATAGAGAGCAGAATAGTACCTGTCCTGTCTAGGATTGAAATTTAAATCACTGTTGGATGACAGTTTCACTGTTAGGGCCAAGAGAACTAGCTGTCATTGCAGGACATAGCTGCTTAGATAATTGACATTGACAATATGGTTTTGTTCATTTCAAATCCTCTCCTTGGGGATAAAATGTGATCAGATCTAACTGCATTCAAAAGAGGAAGAGATTGACGCAAAGTGAGGAGAGTATAATCATTTTTTTCCTTTTGCTAGTCACTATTTCTCATTTCTTCTTCAGTTTTTGATACTTTTTTTTTGTTTTTAATTTGGATAAATTGTATCATGAATTTATGATATAAAAAACTGGTCTTAGGTAGTACTGTTTTGAGTTCATGTTAAAATTGGCCCCTTAGATAACAAGGAAGCTTTTTCTTTGAAATGCAAAAGGTAGTGGGATGGTAAAATAAGATTAAATTAAACATCAGAGAACAAAATCTGTTGAGACAGCCATGACCTCAACTACTAGCATCTCAAAGGAAATATGCAAAACTGATTTTAGGGGAATGTGTTGGTTATTGTATGTTTTATTTGTTTACTTCCAGTATGTTTTAAAATGAACCAGTATTGCTGTCGTGAAAGAGTCTCATTCAGCAGTTTGCTTGTTCAAATTCACAGTCACATAAACTTGAAAATTGATGAATGCTGTGACAGACAGGATTATCACATGTATGTGCCATAATGGAGCAATCATTATATTGAAAGGACCTTATACTCCCGAAGTTCCATGTTGTACGTCTGAATTTTGCTAATTATATGGGTGTGTGTGTGTGTGTGTGTGTGGGTGTGTGTGTGTGTGTGTGTGTGTGTGTGTGCACCTGCTTGCATCCAGTGCTCAGAACGTGGGGCCCAATGAACCGGGTCACGGAGCTACAGAGGTGATCGACGAGAATCTCAGCCAGGAGGATGCGGAAGAGGGTCTGAAAAAAAAAGCCGGCAATGAACAGCTCATCATCACTGTGGACCCCAAAAATCTGGACGTGGACAACCGCCTGCTGGAGGAGCAGGGCATGATGGTGGTCACTCCGAAGGACATCATCCTGGACAAGAACCACACTGGTCATGTGGGCAAATACGAAGCTGAGCAGAAAGGGAAGGACTCGGGGGATGTAGAGAACACTGCTGGGCGATCCCAGCAGAAGAGCTCCCCGAACAACCGCAGAGTCAGTGATGTGGATGCTAGGGGAAACGTTGAACGGTGACCTTTCTCCCGCCGGGGCTAGTGGAGCCCCTGCCAAGTTAGAACTGAGGTCGGGTGTGTCTGGAGAGAGAGGGGCGGAGTCTAAGGGCTTGATGGACATTCCTGATCCCTCGGCTCCAGGTGTGTATAAAACTGTGTTACAGGTGGGGCCGCTGGGACAGGTCAAATCTGACGGAGATAGGGCTCGGGCACAGGGGAACAAGGAGGGGTCAGCAGGTCTTCAAAATGGACATTCAGCTCATGTGGTGTCTTCTATACCTAGATTGTCCAGCATAGGTTCAGTTGCTCCACAGCGGGCTAAGGCGGCCGAGTCTTCTTCTTCCCCAGCTGTTTGGTGACAGACCTAAGGAGGGAGCCGTCAAATGGGAAAGCTCCACCCCCCCATAAAACAGCAAGTGTTCATTTTCCTCAAGCCAGCCCTGTAAAAGATGGCGAAGCAGAGAGAATGAGGAAACCACGAAAGAGGAAGGCGGTCAGGAAGGATACCAGGTCAGTCGCGCTGTCGTCACGTTCGCAGTCCTGCAGACGGAAGAGAAGACCCACACGATTGGGGACGATGAGGAAGGGGTGGATGAGAACGCAACGCGGGGCGGCCCCCTTCACCATGGCCAGCCAGTGGCAGGGCATCTCCGCCCTGGGCTCCAGCGGGGAGGAGGACAGCGACAACGCCCTGGACGATGGAGCGCCAAGGGAGGGGGAATGTTCCGCATGTCCAAGTCTCGTTCTCGGCAGCTGGCCATGAACACGCTGGCTGATGAGGATGACAACTTTGACAGCATGGTGCGCAACTCCCTGGTGCTTTTGGATGAGAAGGGACTGTCTGGAGCCGCTGAGAGGCTCCAAGGTGTTTGCCGAGGAGGAGGAGGATTCCAATATCAGCCCAGCTCGCTCAGGTGTGTAAAAAGGACGCTCAAGGGGAAGCCAAGGTCGGTCCACCCCTTCTGTCTTCCGAAACATGATCTCCTTGGGGATGGGAAAGGGCTGAAAGGGGGTGGGTACTGAATTGTCTTCTAAGCTCAACACTTCTAGTCCTAGGAAAATGCCTGAGAAACTCGCTAAAAAGACATTGGCAATCGTATTGGATCTCCTCTCAAACAGGGCCATGGAAGCCCCTCAAAAACTGCTGTTCAAAATGCGGGAAAGTGAGGAGAAAAAAGGTGGTAAGCCAGCCTCCAAACTGGTTTGCCACAGGCAAGCCCCTATTGCAACAGACTGTGAAGAAAGACAAGCCGTCTGAGGCTTCCAAACCTAGTGCCAGTGGAATCTTAGCCACACAACAGAGTGCCAGTGCAATGTCCAACGAAGCTGAAGACTTGACCACCAAAGACGCCGATGTAGGCAGTGTAGTTAGTAGTAACAGTGCTAGAGACAAGGAGGGTGTAGACACTTACAACTTGGCTTCTCACTCACAGGTAAAAACAGTTCTCAGAGACAAACATTTAGATGCTAACGGCAAAGACAGTCCCAGAGAACTCAAATCTATTCTGAAAGACAAACGCTCTGAAAAATGGTGATAGCAGCAATGGTGTCAGGGAACTCAAATCCATCCTGAAAGAACGAACAGTGGAGAGCAAGACAACAGTGGACAGGCCACTACCAACATTCCTGTAGCCAACGGGGCCAACGGCACACCGAGAAAGTCATCAGACAAAGATGGTGTTCCTCGCAGGGCCTCGGTACCCATTGAATCCAAGATTCCTGTGTCCAGCAGTCGTTTAGCTGACAAGTTGGGTGTTGCCGAGAGAGAAAAAGAGCTCCCTCCCACCAAGATCCCAGTGAGGACGGGAGCGATGAAGTCTGGGTCCAATCGCAAGAGGTCGGTGTCAGCCTCACGCTTGGACCGCTCTGCCAAGGAGCTGGCAGACATCCCGGAGTGCGTGTCACCACTGAACGGGGATGACGACTCCCCGTTGCCACGGCCACCTCCTGGTACCCCTAAAGTCACTATGAGCAACGCCAGGTAAGGCAAATGTTCGCACTCTCTCTTCACTTTTCCTCAGAGCTGCCTTTCTGTTCCACACCTTTATTGTGCTCTTCAGAATTTTGTTGTTTTAACCCATGACCGCCGCAGCCGCATGATGTTAAGGGGGAAAAGTGAGGAGGGGAAGCCTGATAAGTGAAATAATCTACGATAAGAAAAGCAGGGATGGGGTGGGAGAAGCTTGTGTGTTATGATGAGAGAGGAAGGAAGAGTCAAAATGTCTCATGTTGAATGCTTGCTAACACTACGTGGAGGCAGTCCATGGGTTGGTTCGATTGTCGGTGTGGCATGAGGAGCATGGACAAAGGAGACATTGGATCATATCAGGGTGTGTTTCTAGTTCAGAATCTCAGAAAAGCGTTGAAATGGTTGTGTGTGTGTGTGTGTGTGTGGTGTGTGTGTGTGTGTGTATTTTAACTAATGTGAAGGAAAAGGGTTTTATTTTATGATGATAACCAGACCTGTGTTTCATCAACCAGAAAATGGTGGATTTTGTAGTTGGCTGCTGCCACATGTGGTTAATGCATGTCACCATCAACAATTCAAAGACACTGACAGGTGTTGCTTATTACTACGTAAATTTGCTGATTGATTTAATAGGGTTAATTTTTGTGTTTCTTTTAAATCACTTCGCACTTTGTCATGTTGTCTGAGATGTCATTTTACTCAGTTATGTCATAAATTTTCTTTTTAAATTGCAGTGTTGAATTTCTTGACATTTATTTTTCACATAGATGTGCCTGTGTGTCAGTTTGACCTGTTTTCACGGCACATGGCCAATCTTCAGTGACGCTGTCAGGACAAAATCTCCTTCTTATCTACAGGGATATTTGTTTGATAAAACTGCCAGTGTGCCTGTCTGTCTGTCAGTCTAGTTTCACATTTTCTTTAGATCATGTCATTGTTTAATTGCATACCTGCCTATGTTTCTATCCTTGTCTCTTCTTTTCTTTTCTGAGTTTCTTTTACATTGAGTGTTTTAGACTGATATGACAGTCTGCATGTGCGCACTTGCACACCACACACGCACGTATATGCATGCATACATACACATACATACACACACACACACACACACACACACGCACACACCCATTCGAACACACGCACAGTTAGACGCATTCACATTTACTCACTTTGAAATGGTGAAATGTGCACCTTGTTTGCACACATTCACTCACTGATCAGGCTTTATGCTGATACTGTGAGAGCTGTCAGTAGTGATAAATAACAAAGAGCAGCTCATTTTTCTTTCTTTCTTTTTTTTTTTTTTTTGGTATGAAACGCCCTACAATACTACTCTTAGCAGTTGCAAAATTTTTCAAATAAGTATTGCCAGATTGTTGACACCCTGGGCGTATCCAAGTGTCTCATTTTTTCAGTGCTCTGCATTGCATTGTGTGTGAATTTATGTGCCATGCCTGCCTAAGTTTTTTCAGGGTCTGTGAGTGGTGTGTGGTTCTTTCTACATATTGTGTGCATTGAGTGAAGATTGCCTAGGGGTGAAGGCCTCTGTGGACTTAACCATGGGAGCAGGTTTCTTTGCAGCTGAATTGGCAGTTCGTTGCTGTGTGTGTGTGTGTGATTTCTCTCTTGCTGAACATGTAGTTTGTGTTTTTCTGTTAAACTGGTACAAGTTTCTTATGTGCTGCTGTCGGCTGTTGTTCTTGTTGAGCTTTACCTTAAATTCTTTGATAATACCTAGTCACACAAGACAGTGTGTCGTTCTCTTTCTCTCTCTGTGTGTTGTTGTTGTTGTCATACCCTGGCTAAAAAAGACTCCAAGGATCATCCAAACAGCCGAAGTACTTGAACACTATGGTACAAATGCATCAGCTGGGGGATAAGAACATTATGTGTGTGACCGTTTTTGATTACCCGGCCACATGGCAGCAGCCACACTCCGACTTAGGGAGATTTTGGAGACTGATAATGTTATGCTAGGAGTTGTCACAACTGAACTGAAGACAATCCCCGCATAACTGTGCAGAGCATAACAACATTTTGATGTAGCCTTAGTGTTCCAGCCTCTGTCTGTTGTCCTGACACAGCCTTAAGCCAAGGCAGTCTGTCTGTTATTTGCATGGGATTTCTAGGGCATGCATACATAGAAATAAAGAAGTTCAGGAATTCTAGTCTAGAATGCAGAAAACCTTATGTCAGGCAATGTTTGGGGCATACGTCATCATCATTAATGTGGATTTTGGTATTGTTTTGTCATCATCATTAATGTAGATTTGTTATTGTTTATGTAAACAAAGCCTTAAGTGCTTACAGTCTGTTGATTTAGGGAAGGAGGGTGGGATGGGGGTTAATTACACAGTCTGCTGTTATCTAACATGGGTTAAAGTCAGCATAGCAAGAAAAAATCCAGAACAGAACAGAACCAAGAGAAGGGCATACTAGTATTCCTGAAAGGAAAAGAATTGAAGGCTGCTATGCACATGTGCATGGTGTGCATGCACACACAGATGTGGTCAGAAGCTGTAGGGTTTGGAAGACATCTTTCAGTTAACAGTACCAAAACACAGGCACACATGCTAGAGTGCTGGCAGTGGATTCTGGTTATGAAAGAGGAAATGCTAAGAACATGTGTGTTAATGGAAAAGCTCAGTAGCTGTGAGGGAGAGTGTAAAAAGAGACGTCGGTATTTCTGTTAAAACATTCAGTGACTGGTAGTGGTAAGCTATCTTGTATTCCACCCCCCCCCCCCCTTTTTTTTTTTTAAAGGGCTTGCACAAGCAAAGGAGAAAGTGGCAAAGAAGAGACATTTGTTTTGATTTGGACCAATTGAAAACATGATAGATGAAAAATAGTTCTGATCAGCTGCAGTCATTATTTTGAACAGCCACAAATGAGGGGAGTTGCAGTGATCTTGGAGGTTAAAGTGTCTTGAGAGAATAAAGGTCGAGATAAGAATGAAATGATATCCTGATCAAGAAGTGAGTCTATGAAATTTATCACAGAATGAAAAAGAAGGACAGTTTCCTGCATGCATGATACGATGTTACTAATTGAGTGTCCAAGTACTATGGCAAAGTTTTGTCCCCCAAGAAGTTCTGTCATGTAACTGAAATCAGGGCACACTTACTAAATGAGCAGTGATTGAAACATTTTATTCTGAATAAACTACAGAAGAAAGACCAATAGGTCATGAAAAGCACACAGACACACACGTGCGCACGCACGCATGCACGACCACAAAAAAAACACACACACACACACACACTCACACTCACACATATAGACACTGACTCCCACAAACAGATTTTTATACACATACTCAGTTGAGCACTCCAAGTGATATGCAGTCAAGCAGAAGAAAGAAACTATTTTGAAACTGCCATTAGCAATATGAACAATTTACGCACATCAGCTATACATGTATGCACAGTTGTGCCAACTACCTTCACATCTTCGCCAAGGCTTAAAAAAAAGACACACACACACACTCACACACACACAAAAAAGAGAAAACCCTACCCATATAGCATTGGAAGAAAATATAATGGTAAAAGTTTTCCCCGTTTTTTGCTTCTGCATCTTGAAAATTTTTTTACTTTTATGTTAGATTCACCCATTGCCCATGTAGCATTCAAAACAATATTCCTGATTCCACAGCACTGCCCCGATTGTAGCCACTTCACCCAGCCTCTCCATTTTCCTTTCTAGTTCATTGACCCCAGCCGAGGAGGTCATATTTTCAGCCCAGCCTCATGGTTTGTCAGTCTCTGTGTCGGCAAGGTTACGCAAAAGCTGAAGCACCAGCTTCTACCAGACTTGGTGGATGGATGGAATGCGGTCCCCAGAGGATACTCAGTAAAATGTTGGTGAGGATTCAGGTCAGAGCACGGAACCAGGATCTGTTTTGACCTCTGTGGAGAGGTCACTGTGGCGAGGTCTGCTCATTCATGAGTGTCCTTGTTTTATTGGTAGGCAACTCAACATGCGATCGTTTTTCATTACTCGGCGACTTAGAGGACAGTTTGCTGACGTCTGAGACGAGCAGATTCTGAGTTTGTAATCTGCTATTTTTTTTTTGTTTTTTTTTTTGCTCCATTATTTGAGGTGGGTAGACATCTACTCGAGTAGTGATCTAGGTGCTAGCTTTTAGAGGAGACAGGCAGTGACAATGACAACAAGCAGTCTGATATTGGTTTTACTGGTTTACTTCTTCCCGTCCCTCTGTGTCAGTCATGCCCTGCCTCCATTTGATTACCACATTTCTAAGTTGATTTTCCTGCCCAATGAATTGCTGGCTTCAGGGTTTGGTTTCTTTCTTTCTTTCCTTTCTTTTTTTTTTCCCTTTTTTTTTTTTTTCAGGCGTCGACGTTACAAGGTGGCCAACAACTCCAGAAGCCCCAGGGAGACAACTCCCTAGCATGCACTGTTCTGCTCTAGGTCCAGCCTGCACTGCCAGAGTAATGCCCCTTCCTTCTTTCATCTATCTCCCTTTTTTTCTTCCCGTCCTGTTTCTTCCCACCTCGCTCCTTCCCTTGCCTGTTCTGCCTCTTTGATCTGTGGGTTGCTGTAGTCTCTCCTCTCTCTCTCTTCTTTTCTTTTCTTTCTTTCATTTTTTTTTGTGGTCATTTTGCTTGAATTAGCTTTCTCTCTGGGGTCTGTTAGTACAATGTGTGTTTTGCTCATGACTTAGCAATGGTCAGGGCTTAAAAAAACCTTTGACAGGAGAGATTCCGCCTTTGAAAACACCCCTTCCCCCCCACACACACCCATCCCCCATTTTTTTTTTCAGAATAAGAATGACAGTCTTAAACAACATTTGATCAGAGAGTAAAGGATCCTCCACATTTGGCAGATGGTTCATAGTAACATTGGGGAGGAAAAAAAAAAAAAAGGAACGCTCCGGATTGCACAGATTTGAGCCATTTTTTGCACAAATTTGGAGGCAGATGATTTGAAGGGGAAGGAGAATAAAGGGGCATGTATCTGCAATGCGGATGCACTTTTTTTCCTTCTAACACACAGTTTCCTCCAGTTTTATGCCTGACCACTTCTAAGCCCTGACTGATATGCATTATCTTTTTCTTTGTGTGTGTGTGTGTGTGAGTGTGTGCGTGCATACATGCTTGTGTGTGTGCATGCATGCGTGCGTGTGTGCGTGCTTTTGGGTGCATTTTTGTTATTCTGACTATGGATCATTGAGAGTGTGTTATTGTTTGCGCTTGGCATGCTTGCTTGCTTGCTTGCTTGCTCATTTGATGCACCCCAAACGGTGGGTCCAAGCTCATGCCCAGTCTGTCATGTTCTGTCATGTGTTCAGTTATGTGTGTTAATATGGATCATTATCATTTTGAATGTATTTGCATGATTATCATCATCATCATCACCACAACTGCCATCACTTTTACAAGATAAGTGATCAACAACTGTAGTATATGCGTGCATGATCTCTGTCCATCAGGTATGTGCTTGCACATGGTGCACATATGTGCACACGCGCGCACACACACACACACACACACACATACACACACATATATATATATATATATATATGTGCACGCTTGCGCACTTGCGCACTTGCACACACATACACACACACACACACACACACACACACACACACACAAAGACACACACACATCTCTGTTTCTCCTTTTCCTCTTTCTCTCTCTCTCTCTCTCTCTCTCTCTCTCTCTCTCTCTCTCTGTCACTCATGTCTGTGCAAGCATAATGCATTCATTCCTTCACCAACAACAGAAGTGGAGAAATAACACAAACAATACAAACAATGAGAATGGCATCTTTTACAGGCAGATCAGGTTACCATCACAAAGAGACATGTCAATCCCAGCTGGGATTTGTTTGTTTTGTGTGTTGAACTATTACATTTTTTTTTTTTTCTTAACAAGCTCCTTTTGACTCTTATCAAGGCCAAGATCACACAAAAGAAAGAGTTATTTCCCCCAAGCTCTATGCCCTCTCTCTGTGTGGCATTACTCCCATAATGCTGATGTGGAGCTCTTCATGACTACACAGTCACAGGCTGGTTCCAGCAGGGCAACCTATTCAGCGCATAGTTGCAAAGTGAGACGACTGCAGGTGGAAATCTAAACAAATGTTAAATGTGATTAATAGTGAACCGCCAAGAAACCGTAGACAAACGAATCACAAGACAAAACATGACGCGTTTCGACCTCTTAGGTCTTCTTCAGGCAAGATACAAAAACAATCAGGACATTGAAAAATTTGTTGTCCTGATTGTTTTGTATCTTGCCTGAAGAAGACCTAAGGGGTCGAAACGCATTGTGTTTTGTCTTGTGATTCGTTTGTCTACGTTTTCTTGGCGGTTCACTATTAATCACATTTAAAATCTATTCAGTGCAGTTGTATGTCTTACAGGCAATGACATTGCCATATACGTTTGAAAAATTCAGACCGAGTAGTAGGAAGATGATGCAGCAAAATCTCTGCCTGTACATATGCATAACAAAGCTGCATTTTATATCGATGTTGCATGCATCCAGTTTGACAGGTTGATGCATGAGCTTGAATCTTGACCAAAATCACGAATGCTCTGTTTGAAATGTGCTGTTCTCATTGGATTACAGCAGAATGCATTATGTCATAGGTTTTTCAGTTATGTGTCATCAGTATAAAACAAAAGGGAAATCATTCACATCCAAGATAAACACCCGAATGAGTAAAATATTGTGAAGCTAGCAAGTGCTTTTATTTCGATGAAATGACAAAGCGATCAGTGATGCCGTCACTGAATTGTTATCTACAGTGGCATCAAGTTAGGCAAAAAGAATTATGAGGAAGCCATCAGAACATCTTGGTTGAAATAAGCATGGCAAGAAAAAAACAGGACACCAAGTTGATTTGTGGAAACTGTTTTGCGCACAAGACAAAGCCAGCTGCCAAGACCACAAGATGAAATGCTTTTTTTCAGCAAGTCATCAAGGTTTCAATATTTGGCAATAACAAGCCTGATACCCTGTAAAATTAAAACTGAGATGTACATACTTTACATACTTTAAAAAAAAGAAGAAAAAAAAAAAAAGAACTCTGAAAACAAAACAGGAGGAGCAGTCCTCCAAGCACCAGTGCTCCACAGAAGATTATCCCATAAGGTTTTCAGAAGGCAGCCTACTGGAGAAGATGCTATACTACTGCTTGGTCACTTTGGAGATATATATTGTTGTCTACTCTGATCCAGTATACAAAGGACATGCATTAAGCCTCCACCCTCCACCCCCCCCCCCCCCCCCCCCCCCATCCCCCCCCCTCCCCACACACACACACACACACCCCACCCCCACCCCCACTACCCCGCCTCCGAATGAAGAAGTTTTGGAAAAGAGCCAGACCGAATCAGTGAGTGTGCACCATTAGGAAGGCCAATGCCATACCTCCTCCAAAGTTCCCATGAATCTGTCAACACCGACAGCTTTGACTGACACACCCTCCCCAGAGGCATGGGTGTGAAGAGGAAACAGACTCTAAGGTCACCGAGGGAGCAAGGCACTGGGCAGAGCAGAAACAGAAGTGGTCTGCCCTGGTGAGAATGGTTCATGAGAATGGAAAGTATGACGGTGACCAAAATTAGGACATGAGTTCATTTGAGATCAGGGACTGTAGTATGGACAGAGTTGAGCATCGTGCTTCCTTCAATAAACTTTCCCATCATCATTCAGAGCAGGTATCCTTTGTGTCTGGTTTATCATGGTGTTATGTATTATTAGGAATGATATTCTAGAGGAAAAAAAAAAAAAAGAAAAAAAAAGTGAATTAAAATTCTGATCGTGATCTGCATTAATTACTCTGCTAATCATTTTAATCACTTCATAGTTAAAGATTGGTTTATGGAAGCTCTCAACAGCATGAAATTTAATTGCTGAAGAAGAGTTACTGTTATATCCAAGGCAAGCAATGCGTTATGCTTTTGCATAGATTCAGACTTGCTTGTTTTCAAAGGCTGATCACAGACGTATAGAAGAAGCCAAACTCAGTCATCTCTTCCCAGCACTTCTTTGTGGTTTTCATGTCTCTCAAAGCTGACTTCTTTTCATGAACATTAGGTTTGGAATTTTCTTTATGACAGAAATATGGTTTATTGCTCTTCATTCTCTCACTTGTTATTTGTGTATGAAATTGTATTATTTTCCCATTGCAGAGGTATGAAAAAGAAAGAGTAAGGACTGACCGACCACCAGAGACAATCAGCCCATTGGTGAAGGACTTGCTGTCTACTGCTGTGGCTGCTGTGTTGGTCTGCAAACCTGAGACGACATATCGGACTGCACCCTCCACTCCCTCACCTCTCTGACTAGGGCCTTGGGCCACCATACCCACCACCACAACCGCTACCACTAGACCACCCTCCTCCTCTTCAGAATCTGTGTCAGAGCCAGTGTCTTCAGTCCTGTCCCTCTTTCCTTTTTTTCTTTTTTCCCTTTTTTTTTTTCCTCTTCATTATTATTGCTAGCTCCATAGCGGCTTCAACTGTCTCATTTTTTGCACATGAATGAATGGGTGCTGAAAGTCAATGCAGGTGCGCTGGGACTCGGTTTGTACGCTGAAAACCAGTATGTCTGAAAAGTGAATGGGGGTGACGCATGGAAGAGGGGATTCACCAGGGAGTCTATGGGAAGAGATTTCCAAATAAATGTCAGCAAGTCGCTGACAACTTGATTTATGAAAAACAAAATAAAAACAACAAAAAAAAAAAAAAAAGGAAAAAAAAAAAGAAAAAAAAAAGCTGTCCATTCTGAGACGCTTACTGTGCTTACAACTGTTTGCTTTCAGTAGACTACTAGAGGTGGACACATCAGCTCTGTGATGACTCGGGCAGATGCGGATTGGCAGATAATTGACTGGTACTTCATAGTTTAAAGTGTTCATGTGTCTCTCTGATAGCTTGCTTATATGGTTGTGGTGTTCATGCGTAGTTTATGTATGCTTAGAGTTTTCAATTTGGAAAGATCGTCATGGCGAAAACCTGGAGTGAGATTCTTTTTTTTTTTTTTTTCTTTTGCCACACATATTAAGTAGGAGTTTTTCTCATGACCCAGATTCACTGTAGACTGTGTTAGCACTGTTCGAGTTGTATGCGAACACATGCCTTTAAATGCATTCCATTGTGAAGATACCTCTGACAGTTCTTTGTGTGAACAAACCTGATAAAAGTTTATACATTTTTATCTCAGAATGTGTCAATATTCATAGATCTTTTGCACATCTATATGACTGTAACTATGCTCAGGGGAGGGCTGAAGAGGAGACAGATTGTAAGAGTATGTTATTAGTGTTCTTTTGAAAGTTCCTGTGTTGTATTGATAAGTGTGGTTTGGTGAATCCCCAAAAGCAGGGTGATTTAAGTTCAGACTTGTAGGAGAGTTTGTAGAGAATTATGTTTAACAGGACAGCACTCGGATGGAATACGGATTGATGTCGGACTCCGTGTAAGATTTCACATCACAAGATGTGAAGATGAATATGAGTTATGGGAGACTCCGTTGACCGTCAGAATATCCCCTGATATTATTTCAAAATCAGTTTTGTTTTCCAGTTTTTCTGCAATTTTTGCCTGAAATCATTTTGATGTGGTTTTGAAGACATTGACTGCAGTTCTGTGAGAGACTTGTGGGAATGTTTAATACGGGGCAGGAAAGAGAGAAGTGCTTGGCATATGTTCATGCATAAATGCAATGAGGTACACTCATGCAGGTATGCTCTTAAGTATGGACACATACATGCAGGCACACAGACAGAGAAATTAATCATTCTGTGAACCACAAGGACATGACTATTGTCTTTTGAAGAAACCCCCCCCTGAAATATCTGGATAAGAGAGTTAATCAGGGCATTTTTTTTTTAGAAGTCCTCCCCGATCATTGTTACACAATGTCAACTGAAATGAAGGAAGTCTGTTCTGGAGATAAGGCTTACTTGTTTCAGTGAGATTACCTTTTCATATTCGTTCTCATACATTGTTCACACAGTGTTCAGCAGAAATAAATAGAAGTCGTTTTAAAGGTGATGAAACCAGTCAGTAGGACCAGGTTTTTTCAGTAATGTTATCCTTCATATTCATTCTCATACATCATTCACACACTATTCAACTGAAATCAAAAGAAGTGTTGTTTCTAGAAATAGGGTTTCTTGTTCCAGAAGGTTTGACTTTTATAGGATATCTTTAGTATTTGCCAAGATTGCATAGAGATATTAGTCTTCTGCTCACTGGTTAGATCAGTGGTTTGTGGCTGGTCCAACCATGTTCCGTCTTGGACCTCTGTCTCTTTCTCCTTTCTTTGTAGTTGAGTGTACTAGTTTACTACTGTCGGTGCTTGATGTTAATGTGTCAGTGTGTTGTTGACAAAACACAGTGCGGCAGAGATTGGGCTTCGATTGCTGCTGCAACCATGTAGAGAGACACAGAGATTAGCATTCGTCATGTGACTTTACAAAAAAAAAAAAAAAAATCTTTGTTTATTGATATATACTTTGTCAACAGCTGTGGCAGTTTGTTTCAGGTTCAGAAGGCTTGTTCTCCTTTCTCGGTGACTCTTTGTGGGCGGAAGATTTTTTTTTTTTCTTCTTCTTTGTTTTTCTTTCTTGATGGACCCTGCTGCCTTGTTTGACCTGTGATGATGTGTGTAGAGGCTGTACGGCAATAAGAGTCCAGTCTGCTGCTCTGAACACATGCGCATGTTGAGGTGTCCTGTTTCGGTTCTTCTGTCTGGACAAATTCTGCTTCTTCGTTAAAGGAGAACGAATACCAGCATCCAATAACGGTCTGTGATGGTGATTGTAATTCCCTCACCCCCTACCTGCCCCCACTCCCTACACCCCCTGTTTTTTTTTAATCTTGCTTTCGGCTGGAAGTTACATTTTCAGCATGTTTACTGTGGAATACCAATACATACGTATGATCTGTGTACTTGCACGAGTGAGTGAGGAGCATTCGATGGAATTTAGTCCATTGAGTTGTCAGAATTGTTATTAAGAAAGTTCTGTTTTTATAATTATTTAATCTGGAGATTTCATTTTTGATTTAAGTAGTATTTTGCAAATGGTATTTGGATGTCTTCTCAGTGTCTTGGCTTTGCCAAGGTAAGGAGAATCTGAATGTTGCATTGGATAGCACAAGATCCTGCATACATCAGCTGTTTTTCTCCAGTGTTCTTTTCCTTCAGTCATTACAGCAGCCAACCCTACCACCACACCCTCAATCCCATTGCAACTTTCCATTCATGTACTTCCAGTGTATAGAAATCCAGGTTGTCCCCTCTGCCTTATTGTGATATTGTCATATAAATTGTCAGTGTTGTTTTTGTTTTTTATTTATTTATTCATGGTTGGTAATGATTACTGATGGTGCAATGTGTCGAGAATCCAAGGTCTGTGTTCCTTTCAAGTTGAAAGGAAGCTTTGATAGAAAGGCCAGGATGTTTCTGTCTGTTGCATTTTGTTTGTGTTTGGAACGAAAGAGAATTGTTGACTTTGGAAGAATATGAAATATTTTTGTCTGCTTCTGGTAAAAAAAGTAAAAAAAAAAAAAGATGTTTTGTTGTTCGGTTTAGTTGTTTTTTAAACAAACATACGTCTTCAGCAATGTTCCAAATAAAACGAATTTTATTGACTAGTGGCCCCTCGCACAAAATGACATGCAACAAGAATGAGACTTAGGGAAAACAATAATAGGAGAGTTCCAAACGTCTGCTGCAAAATAAATGGAAACGTTGGTTTGTTAAAATCTACAGTGGAGTTCACTGCTATGCATGGACCCCCTTTTTGAACTGCTGTATCTCTATCTCATGACACAAACCCAGTTTACAGAGAGTTCGAAGTAGTTTTGAAACTAAAAAATCTTCTGTTTCACGCCAAAAGTATGTTAGAAACACTCACCGAAAGAACGTCGTGGAAACTCACTGTGTCAGTCAGTATCTGCCTGATGGCAGCGTCTAAGTATGACATGCAAAAACGACTTTCTTTACATCACTTGTGATGATTGTGCTCAGTTAAAAGACTACAGAAAAAAATTAGAGAGATGGTTAAATGTAAAAAATCGGGGTTGTCCAACATATTTTGGTGAAGTGACCAATCGAGGTTATGACTGAATGGCCGAGCTTGGGTTGGAAAATACTGTATCTTAAGCCAACACGATCTACGAAAAAATATATAATGCAGCAGCCTTTATGGCAGGAACCGTCGAGGAGAAAATTCACGCCTGTTTATCTACTTAAAATAAAGGGGGGGAGGGTTCTCTAAATAGCAAGTCTTGTTTGATGCTAAATGTCAGGAACTTGGACGTTTTTCCTTGCAGAGTCCACCGCCAGTGATGAAATATGTGCTTGACCAGAACCGAAAGAATTTGTTCATATTAAGTGAAAAGTTTATGATGTTCAAAAGGCATGGGCTTTCAAACCAGGGAATATTATAAAATCTTACTCAAAGTGACAAAGGAGCTCTCACCCCAGAATGGGTGAAAAATGGGGGGTGTAAAACCAGTTCAAGACGTTATGATACATTTCTACGCAAGACTTTGAAGGTGAGCTGCAAGAGCTCCAATTTACCACAAAGTATTTGAACAACTTTTCTGTGTAGTCCCCTGGTTATGGTCCAATTTAGATTTGTAACTTCTACATAATTGTCGTTTTTTAAATGGTTATGGATATATAATGTATTGTATTTATTTAGGGGTTTTCTTTCATTTTGGTAACTTTGTGAAAACAACTGAAGGTCATGTACACTTTGGGTCAAGGTTGGCGTCAGAAGGCTTATAGTTGTGTTTACGATAACACCATTCAGCTTAAAATTGCTATTATTTGAATGGAACTGTTTTCATAAGTAAATACTATTAATTGATGGGTCATTGTTATGTTTGTTGTTTGTTGTATGGGTTAGGAGAGGGGGTGAGAAGGGAGGGGGGGGGGGGAGATTAGTGGGTAGTGGAGCAATATGGTGTGGATACGGGAGTAGTGATGAGGTATTAACGAACTTAAAGGTCAGGCCGTCATCAATTGTAGGGTCCCGTAGACCTAAAAAAAAAAAAACAATCTGTATCGCAGAGACTTACTTAATAGAGATCTTTCCCACCACTCCCATACTGACTGGCAGTAACCAGATTAGTCATCACATTAACAACGTCATGAGTCATTTCCATGAATATTTTTCAGCTGGGGTAGTTCCCACATTAGAACTATTATTTTGACTGTTTCCCAAGGGACTGTGTCTATGTCACACTTTGAGGTGAGTGGGGTTACGCCTATGCGAGACGCAATGTAATGTGAGTACTGCCCCAATTGCGTGTAGGTATACATCTTATTCCTTATACGAGATCACATATTTGCAGTAATGTTTTTGCCCAAAGCTTAAGTGAAAAGCCGGAATAGGCGAAAATTGTGAACAAAGTAAACGAAGGAAAACGATAAATCTTTGCGGTAGTTAGAATTCACTTTTATTAATTTTGATTTTGGTATGAGGGAGAAACGCTATGAGAACTATTCTGTCTCAGACGAAAATTATACTGATCCAGATTCAATATTGGCCGCTTCGCCATGGAGACTGGCAAGGAGTTTGTCAAAAAGTATTGATGGTCTACAAGGAGATGTTGCAAAAGACAGACATTCGGGGCCATGGAGTACAGCTAGTCAAAAGAGAAGCAGAAAAAGGAACAAAAACCGGATGATCAGATGACCAAGACCTGCGGCGTGTTTCACCAAGCTGCAAGACCATAATCTGTTGGATACACATAGATACAACATAGATTGGTACAGGTTCAAAACTATCTAGAGCCCACCATTCAATTACCCATATACACCTGTATATATTTTTGGTATTTTATATTTCGATTTATGTTACAAAGACCTTAAGAATCAAACACGCCGCACAAGTGGCTATCCAAGGTTAATTGACAGGTATATTTTTTACGCTTAGTATCGTGATGTTCACAGATATACAGCACACAGAGCTGTGTGTCTAAGCACACCTCAATGATGAACAGATGGCTATGTGTTAGAAGGCTCTCTTAGAGCTGAACGTATACAATTTGGGCTGGAATAGATTTGGTTACAATAGAGGCGCCGAGACTCATAACTTGGAATTCTGGGGTTGCGGGTTCGAATCTCCAGGGCCGTTTTCGGTCAGGATATTTTTACCCTTGGAGTTAACATTGGTTCTGACTCCATTTTCCCAAAATCGTCCTTCGAATGAGACTGTACACCAAGGTTCCTTATTTGAAGCCGCACACTAAACGTGCATTGCAACACACGTAAAGATCGCCCAATCGAGGAGGGACAACTTTCCGCGAAGAGAAGTCTTGTCTGGGTGTCTGTTGTTAATGATGACAGGACCCATTACGCATAGCAGTGCACGCTCGCATGAACAATGAATGAAGATGAAGTCAAGACAAGAACTAAACTTGATGACTGAAAATGAGCATGGGCAAACCTCACTGGAATGGAAGACCAGCAGGCAGCCTTCTTTGGGCGGGAGGCTCTCTGTCTCTGCCGCGGTAGTCATAAGCCCGTTGTGTTAACGGCGCAAACAGAATTAGTAAAGCAACTCAGCTCAGATCTTGGTCTCTGACCAATGTAGGCGCTCATATTAATTACTGTGATAATATCCGGCAGATGAGCGGCTTGTAGGATAGAGTGGAGAGGGGTAGGTGTGAAAGGAGGGATTTAACGTCAAGGTAAATGTCAGAGTTTTGGGCAAATGTGGTGCTTCCTTCCTTTTTTACACTCCTTCAATTTGTCAACTAACCGTGTCAACTGGACTCACTACTAGAGCACTCATCAGATGCGACTAAAACGTGAAAATCAGCAAAGGCAACGGAATTGTGTTTAAAAGTTTAATTGATTGATATTAACTGTTCTCGCAGTATACTACAATGTTTCCGACCTCATTTGTGAGTTAAAAGCTTGTGGTGCCTGTGTGTTTGTAAGTTGAACCATATACCTCACTTGGTAATTGGAGATGAAGCTTGGTCCTGTGAATGTTGCTGCATGACACTTAAGTAGGCTTAAATTATGCAAAGTAAAAATTTTGGTATTTTGGATATCACAGCAGTCCTTTACAAACTTCGGTAGTAGTCAGCAGAAATCAAAACAGAATGGTTACTCACCAGGGAATAAAGGTAACAATGCCTGTAGCACACCACACTATCACAATAGTACTATAATTAACTTACACAAACACCTCTCCAACTGGATGTCAGTGTCACCTTGTGCATCGTTATTATCATGAATCCAAGGGCAAAGCCACCCGGCATTGTGTGTGATTAATGGTGATGTGTGGTGTGTGAGAAAGTTGAAAAGGGTGGCATAAAAGTGGAACGTGGAGAGTTATTCGAAAATTGTGAGGAAGAGTTGCCAAAAGGCAAGAGACTACGATGTATACATCACAAGACAGGCGCAATGGATACTGTATTGTACACCTGTGGTTTATCTATGCTTTGATGGCACGATGTATAAGAGTATATAGTTATGTCAATTCACCTCCGCCACAGGAGATCCAGGTGCTGCTTACAAGTTCATTTTGTGATGTATAGTTATGAACCATGACTTCGCCATATTATAGCATGGTGATTTGGGTTGGCATGACAACTTGAGCATATGTTTTTTGGTTTTATACTAATGTTGCGAAACTCGCGACAGACGATTAGTTCAGCTTTATTTGAAATGGCCACAGTAGACAGAATCTAAAAAAAAGAGGGAGGTGTGTTTATTCTTGCGCATGGAGTTTTGTGGTTGTATTTTTTGTTGTGTTGTTTTTTTTTTTTTTTTTTTTTAATATTACAAAAAAGAACATAAATCCGTTAAGTTCTAGTGGGTTCATTGTTTTTGGAACTAAGTCCTTTTTTTTTTTTCTTTTTTTATCGATTCAACCCAAATTCTAAGAAGTGCATAAGATTTAGGTGTGTTGGTGAGTTTGTGTGTGCAGGGTGTCAAAAGCATCTGATGGAAGAATCCGCAGTGTGGGCGGACTTGCTAGTCCCTATTAGTTGCACTATGAATAGCTCTACAGTTGTTTCCTTCTTTTTCCTTTTTTTACTTTCATTCTAGTATCAATAATGACTGTATAGAAAAAAAGGGTGTGAAACAAGATGTTGTCCTGTGCGTACAAACTGACCCATAGCATTTGAAGATAAAAACTGCATCTCAGTGCAGACATGAAGATATGACTCTTGAGTATTTTTTATTTCATAAACTCCTTTCTGTGCTGGATGTAGACCAGCACCGAGGTAACAGAGGTTACAAGAAGCGCCACTTAGAGGAATGCTACTTATTGATCGATGTCTTAGTTATTGAGTTATTAAACATGGGGGGGGAAAAAGGAAGAAATTTCGCACTCTGATCACAGTCTCGCTCTCTCTCTCTCTCCCTTTTAAGGAATGCATCAGAGTGTGGCAATAAATTTATATGTCATGGTACACATAAATGGTTGTTTTCATGCAACCTGGTACAACTGAGTTAATGCACTGCCAACAGCTGCACCTATGAGACAGATAAGTACTGCCTATATGTTATGAAAACAAGTAGCTGACTGTAGTTGGCACTAGTTTGTTTTTAGATAAAACATATTATTTTTTAAAAAAAAAAAAAAGAGAGCTTGACAAATGTGCAGTTGAAAACTTTGATTGCGATATCCTAAACGTACGAAAATGCCAAAAACAAAGCAAAGATTTCAACCGCTGTTAATCAACGAAATAATGCTCAGGAGGGAGGGTTGTTGAAAGAGAAGGAACAGGTCCTAGAACTTTACAGGGATTCTCCTGTCAGTTTAACTTTGAAAAGCCGGGTGGTCCAATAATTTCTCTCTCACTACACACACACACACCACACCAAAATGCAAGTGGTTGAATGATTTGTACCCTAAAATAGTGAAATTATACATAGAAACATCAGCTGAGTTTTGTGTGTGTGTGTGTGTGTAGACTAATCACCAGAATAGTGAACTGGAATTTTCTAGATTTTGGGTTCGTGTACCTCTGGCATGTGGTCTGGATGCAAAGACCTTGGAAAAATGGAGTGATTGTTGTTGGCCCAGTCCTTTGAAAGTGCAGGAGTTCTATTGTTTATTTTGCTTATTTCATCTTTAAGGAGCAAGAAATGGACAATTTTTCAAGTTTGAGCGAAGAGCATTATCTTCCCTTCTCTCATTCTGTTTCCTGCCCCATGTTTTGTTGTGTTCCTTGTCACCGAGATGTGGATTCAGACAAGAGTTAGTTTTTCATGAAATCAAGGTTGTAGTTATTTGATTGGATTGGATTGGAATATTGAATTGTTGGGTTATACTGATTAGGGTTGTGGCTTAGTTTTTACTTATTTATTTATTCAGTGTTGGCTCACTTTTGAAGAATCAGTGTTGCAATTTAGTCTCGTCTCTCCTTTCTCTCAAGTTATTTGTATTGTGTTTTGCAATAGTTCAGAAATCCCAGAGGTTAAGTGTATCTCCCAACTCCTGCCTGTGGACTGGTACTTTATTTTTTTCATTTGACTGTACGTGTCCCCCCCTTTCTAGTCCAATGTAGAAAGAACTACGTCCATGGTAGACATGACCAATGTGTGAACAAGTGCAATCAAATGTCTTTTGTTGTTGTAGACAAATGTCAATGGGAGTGTGTGTATGGGTATGTATGCAAGTATTATTTGCATGGCTCACTGCATAAACTTTTGGTCTGCTTTGTGCATTTGTGTGTGCAAGTGTGCATGTGTGTACATACTTTTAAAAGCAAAATCATGGTTGATGTGTACTTGTGTTTCTGTTCATCTTTTTGAAGAGAGTTTGTTTCTTTTCTTTTTTTTTGCCCCCTCTTTGGCATGTAAGGGTATATGTGATTTGTATCTTTTGTCCATTTATGTTCTAAAGGCTAGTGTCGAATGACAACTGTCCTTTTTGTCCCATTTGGAGGTCTGTATCACTTGTGACCACTGTGATCAATATACTACACCAAAACCGGGTATTTTTAAATTTTATTCACAGCCATGTTTCTACAGCTTTAAAACAGATGCTTGCTTTTTTGTTGTTTTCCCTGTGTTGTTGTTTTTTTTCTTTTTATTCGTTTTCCTGACTGGCATATCCAGATTTGAAGATACCCATTTGATCTGATAGACAAAGTGATTTTGTTTGCAACAGGAAGAGATTCTCAGTGCAGGCATGTAGATGACTCTTGAGTGTTTTTTTTTTCATGACTCCTTCGTATGCTGGATGTAGACCACCGGGTACAGGGAATCAGCCACTTAGAGGATGCTGAACATTTTGTATCAGCACCTTTCGGGAAAAGGAAATCAAGAGGTTTACTGCGCAGCTCTACAATGTAACAGTCCATTCTATAACATTGCACTTTTAAGAGGGAGAACACCTCTCAGAACACTTTTCAAATGTTGTAAGAAATTATTTCATAATGCTTTGCTTTTGGAAGAGGACTAGGAAACTTTTTAAGAGGAAAAGGGGAGAAAGAAGTAAAAAGCCAATGCATTTGCCTTTACTTGACTTCTGAGTAATTTCTGCTTGTAACAGTTGCCTGTAAATCGAGTCAGCTATAGCGTGATAGTCGACACATATCTTTCTGGTACATCCATAAGCTAATAAAAACTGTACTTGGTACATGCATTGTTTGTGCTAAGCAGTCAGAAAACATTGGGCATGTAAGAAAAGGCCCCAAGTGCATCCGAGATGTTCATTAAGCAGTCAGTTTTCATTTGAGGCCTGTTTGGTAGGTTTCTGATGCCTGGCAAACAGGGAAAGAGTCATGATGCTTTATTGGAAGGTGCGTGCTACCAATGGAGCAGTAAAAGGGTCAAGAAGCCTATTTGGTAGGTTTTTGATACCTGTTGAGCAGGGAAAGGGTTCAGAAGCCAGTTTGGGAGGTATTTAATATATCCATTACGCCTGGAGAGAGTCATACTTTGGTAGGTGTCTAATGTCTGTCAACTAGGGAATGGGTCATGAAGCGCTTAGAAGGAATCTGAAGCTAGTGAACCAGGAACAGGTCATGAAGCCTGTTCGATATTTGATACTGATCAGTCAGGGGAAGGATCATGTGGTTTATTGGTTAGGTAGTGAAACTATCAAGCAGTAAAAGGATCATGAAGCCTGTTGATAGGTATGACACTGATTAGGCAGTGAAAGGGTCATGACACCCTGTTGATAGGTTTTCGATACCTATTAGGCAGGGAAAGGGTCATGACACCCTGTTGATAGGTATCCGATACCTATTAGGCAGGGAAAGGGTCACGACGCCTGTTGATAGGTATCCGATACCCTATTAGGCAGGGAAAGGGTCATGACGCCTGCTGATACGTTTTCTGATACCTATTGGACAGGGAAAGGGTCATGTTGGGTACTCGAAGGCTGGGTTGTGAAGCCTGTTTTGTGGGAATCTTGATACCTGTCGAGCGAGGACAGGGTCACGAGTTTACGTAGGAGTCCGATACCAGTGAGCAGGGAAAGATAATGTAGTTGGTGTGTAGGTGTATGTTTGAAGGTATTGTTTGCCTATCAACAGGGAAGAGTCATGAAGTCCATTTGATATGTGATCATAAATCCTGTTTGTCTGGTATCGGAAGTCTCGTGAAGCTTTCGAAGCACTCACAGGACCCCTCTTTGTCATGTTCGCATAATCTGAACATTTACGTTTACCATGTCATGGTAGAGCGTTGCTCTTTCTGGAGGCAACTTGCAGGAGGAGCAGGTTCCAGTCAGTGAAGTATTGTTCATGTATTGTTCATGTCTTTTTTTTTTTTTTTCTTTTTTCTTTCCCAATGACCTCATGCTGATAGAAACCCCAACTTTTTTATATGAATCGTTGTCCTAAAATTCCCATGACAGATTAGACTGACATTACAGTAGCAGACTTTTATTTTTGTTTTCTCACAGCTTAAAAGAAGTTTTGACAAAAAAATGATCTTGCGTAAAGTATGCTTTTTGTGTTTGACAGGGTGTCGGCCTTTTTTGTTATGTTCATCGATGTTTATTGTGCAACTGGTTTAAAGAATATACAGTATCTTTGAAAGACTTGCCATGTGTTTGTCAACATTTGCATGGATTGCACGAAGAGCTGAGCAGCTCCTATTTTGAATTCAAGCGTAATGAAAAGGCATTTCATAGTCTTTCAAACACATATGCATGTGCACTCCCACAGACAAAAGTGAAATGTACTTCTTGATGACTTGTAGCAAATGAAAAGCGTGGCTTGTGACAAATGAATAATTTGCAATAATGAAAATTTTGGCTTCCATTGAAAGTTGTGTTTGGCATGCTCTTAAGGGCATGGGAGTAAAATTTTGTCGTAAATCCTTGATAGGTTGTTGCATGTGTAGTCAGTTGCCCGTGAATGGGATAGAAGCAGAAAAGAGGGGGGGGAGAGTGGGATGGTAATTTTTATTTGACAGTAATGAACTCTGTTGCACATTATGTTGCAAATTCTCAGGGGACAGGTGTGTGTAGATGTCTTATTACTCTGATAGTATTCCCACATCCATGCATGCAGTGCATACATGGGCCTACAGTATTATTTGCGGGCTGTGTTGCAAATGCTTAACACCAAGCAGTCGACTAAATCCACCTGATGTCTTGCTAAAATGCAAGACCCACCCTTGTCCTTGAGGGACTGCCACATGCAGCAGGAGATCTACCACCTATTGCAGCAAAAGATCTACTATCTATTGCAGCAGAAGATCTGCGATCTATTGCAGCAGCAGATTTTGCCAACTGTTGCAGCAGAAGATCTGCCACCTATTGCAGCAGATCTGCCATCTATTTCAGCAGAAGATCTGCCATCAGAAGATCTGCCATCTGTTGCAGCAGAAGATCTGCCATCTATTTCAGCAGCAGATCTGCCATTGGAAGATCTGCCATCTGTTACAGCAGAAGATCTGCCATCTGTTTCAGTAGAAGATCTGCCATCTGTGTTTCAGTAAAGATCTGCTATCTATTGCAGCAGAAAATCAGCCTCTATTTCAGCAAAAATCTGCCATCTGTTACAGCAGAAGACCTGCCATCTATTGCAGCAGAAGATCTGCCATCTATTGCAGCAGAAGATCTGCCACCTATTGCAGCAAAAGATCTGACATCTATTGCAGCAGAAAATCTGCCTCCTATTACAGCAGAAAATCTGCCATCTATTGCAGAAGAAGATCTGACATCTATTGCAGCAGCAGATCTGCCATCTATTACAGCAGCAGATCTGCCCATCTATTGCAGCAGAAGATCTGCCATCTACTGCAGCAGAAGATCTGCCATCTATTGCAGCAGAAGATCTGACATCTACTGCAGCAGATCTGCCATCTATTGCAGAAGATCTGCCATCTACTGCAGCAGAAGATCTGACATCTACTGCAGCAAAAGATCTGCCACCTATGGCAGCAGAAGATCTGACATCTACTGCACATCTACTGCAGCAAAAGATCTGCCACCTATTGCAGCAGAAGATCTGACATCTACTGCAGCAAAAGATCTGCCACCTATTGCAGCAGAAGATCTGCCATCTGCTGCAGCAGCAGATCTGCCACCTATTGCAGCAGAAAGATCTGCCATCTACTGCAGCAGAAGATCTGCCACCTATGCAGCAGAAGATCTGCCACCTATTGCAGCAGCAGATCTGACATCTATTGCAGCAGAAGATCTGCCATCTACTGCAGCAGAAGATCTGCCATCTATTACAGCAGAAGATCTGCCATCTACCTG
>JADBJO010017723.1:12500-36918 GCA_016801955.1 Conus betulinus | reverse complement strand
TAGAAACTGTAGTTAGCGTCAAGATCATGCGCCATTTAAATGTAAATACTTTCTTTTTAATCAGAGCAATTTTTTTTCCAGGTCCTGACATTTTTGTAAGAATGGATTCTCTTTACATTCCACATTAATTAGTAATTCATAAAAGTCTTCATTTTATGGAACAGAAAAATAGATTTTGAGCAAATTTGCTAGTTTTGCACAATCTTGTTTGTTGTAATTTTTTAAATAAACTATGTATGGAACTGACTTTGGGATGAGGTGACAGCCATGGTAATGGCCCTTCATGGTCAGGTAGGGGAGGTTATGTCTGTTTTGTTGTTGCTGTTGTTTTTGTCCCTTTTCACATACACATTGTGCAGTTCAAGGTTACGAAGCAGCTTTTCTGATGGTGTGGCTAGTGCTTTGTGTTATTTTGCTTTTGAAAAGTTTTGGCTGGAATCTAAAATGTTTGATCTGATCAGGGAAGGTTTTGAAGCAGGAATCAAAAGGCTAATGAAGAAAAATCCCAACTTTCAGGGCTGCTGAACTGGATATACTCTTTAGAATACATCCGGGGAAAAAAAAAAAAAAATCATTTGCTGAGAGTGTAAATAATGTCTTGTCTTTTGGCACAAACAGTTTCACTTTTAGTCACTTCTTTGTGTACTTGGTATGCGCACTCTTTTGCATACAGTGAATTAAGTGTTATGTAATTTTATACATGATCAAAATTGTTGACCTATGACTTCTTGTTTGGATATCAAAATATTCAAATGTTTCCTCAATGTGTCACTTTTATCCAAATTTTTTTTTTTCTTTTTTTTTTTAATAAATAGAAGATGCAGATTTTTGTATTGTTACAAACTCCCACCTATCCTGTGACAACCCCCCCCCCCCCCCTCCCTCTGTACTCTTCCCCACACTTAAATACCCTCTCATTCCATCGTGCCACCCACCCACCCCCACCCTCTTGTTCTCTCTGACCTTGGTCCATCTGTCTTGTTTTTTGTTTTTTAATTGTTTCAGTAGTTTAAAGTAAATGTGAAAAATTTTGATTGTATTGGAATGTTTGATATGGTTTATTTTCAGTGAATGAACTGCAGGAGAGGGAAAAAAATGCCATAGAGTCACCATCCAGCCCTACGCTACCCGACATAGGACCAGAAGGCTATCAGCTGGGTGAGGAAGTGTTGAATCTTGGCAGTCGTTATCATTCATCTGTTTGGTTTTTTTTTTATTAAAGTTAATTTAAAGTGTCTGTGACAGAAAGTGTTGAATCTGGGCATTCATAACTGCTCATATTCTTTTATGTTAAACTGTCTGTGATTGAAAGTGTTAAATGCTGGCAGACATTACTGTTCATCTTGCTCTACTGAGGAGGATTCTTGTGTGTGCATTTGTTGATATAGCCATAAAATCGATCCTAAAAATCTGATGGTAGCTGCGGGGGAATCTGTTAGTATCACTGGTCATTCTTGAACCTGACCAATGGAGTTGTGATTCTGTACTCTTGTGTGGGATGCAGATTTACAATATGGCCTATCATTTGTGCCTAGAGTACAGAATATGTACCTGATAACACCCTCTTTGTTAGAGCTAACATACAAAAAGTCATTCTACGCAGAGTTTACAGGTAAATCTGCAAACAGAAATACAAATTGTCAGTCATTCTACATACAGTAAAGAGTTTAATCACACTCACAATAGATAGATTGTCGGTGTGCTGAGTGTTTGAAATTTCTATTGTATAGTTACTGGGATATATTATCAGTCAGCTGAGTGATTGAACTTACTTTTGCCCAGTTAACAGGGTAGATTGTTAGTTATTTTGTTATATTTGCTTGGGTAGATGGTCAGTCAGCTGAAAGATTGAAATTACTTTTGCATAGTTACTTTGATAGATTGACAGTTACTTGAATGATTGAAAATACTTTTGATTTGAAATCATGTTGTGCAATAATTTTTGGAAATATAGAAATTACAGATTATCAATCAGTTGAATGTTTGAGATCACTTCAGTTAGTTACTATAGAGGTTTGTAGACTGACAGTAAGCTGAATGACATTAACCTTGTCCAGTTATCAGAGGAGGCTTCCAGATAGTCAGTTAGCTGAATGAAGTTACTTTTGTACAATTAGCAAGGAGATTTATGTATAGTGAATGAGTGAAGGTACTTTCATACAGTTACCCATGGGAGGTTTCTAGATTGTCAATCAGCTAGGTGGCTGAAATCACTTTTATACCATTACAGGGGAGGCAGAGGAGCGGTCCATGATAGAACCTACTTCCAGAGAAAGCGCCAAACTCAAGGATCTCATAAAAGTGAGTCTTCTTTGTTTATGTGTTTCTTTATTTTTCTTTTCGCTCTTGTTTTGCTTCAAAAGTAAATGTCATGATAGAAATATTGTTGGAGTTCTGATTTAGCCTTCAAATCATGTTCACACCCCCTCCCCCCCATCTCTTCTATTCTTCCCCTTCCTCCACTCCTCATGTAGACCCCCTCCCTTCCCCCTCCCTGCCATCCCCAACTGCCCTACTTTTTTATCCCAAGGCCGCCAATCCCTCAACCTCCCCTCCCCTCCACCTCCCTCCCCTCCCCTGTCCTAGATGATATTTCTTGTTTTTATGTTTATTTGAATTCTTTTGTTTTGTTGTATTACAGTTGTTATGATGTTTGAAATCCAGATTTTGCTGGACTGGATCAATGATGAGCTCGCAGACCATCGCATCATCGTCAAAGACATTGAAGAAGATCTCTTTGATGGACAGATTCTTCAGAAACTTATTGGTGAGTATGCCTGGGGCCACTATGGCCAGGTGTAAATGTGGGCACGTTTTGTTGGTGTTTTTGGCAGGTAGCGATGAAGACAAAAATCATATCAATGAAAATGAAAAGAAATGACATCTATGGACAAATGTGTGTGTGTGTGTGTACGCTTGCCCATATCAAACAAGAGTGTGAAAAAAAAAGTATTATGTATTTGTGTCTGCATAGTACATTGTGAGTGTTTTGTCTTGGGAGTCTGCCAGTCAGTGCAATTGCTCGTCAGTCAACCACGTCTTAAATATATCTGAACAAACTTATAATGACTACAAGTTACATGTTCTAATACAGTTGTGTATTGCTGGAAATTGGAAATCAGCTTGGTCTTGGTAGCTTACTCCCAATGAGAATATTTTAACGTGGTTTAATTGCTATCTGTGTTATCTTGTGGGTTTTCTTTCATCTGTCTCTTCTCCAGTTTTGTTTTAATAATGGCAGTAAATACACCTGTAGTTTGTGGAGTTCTGAATATGAGTATGTTGACTGGGCATTCCATATTTGAAAGGATCATCACTTTATAGGGCTCACATCATCAGAACTGCAGACCTGGCGGAAGATATTTTTCACCCATCTTCCCTTCTGTATCCCTCTCTTCTATATGGTTTGGAATACTCCTCTGTTCACCATTATGCTTTCCAGTTCACTTCTGCTGAAACATTTAAGTCTTCTGTGAGAACCCTTTTGTTTAGTCAGTAATAGGGTTTTTTTTGTCTGTTTTTTTTTTTTTTTACCTTTCAATTTCAACGCCATTTTGGAGGATGTTTTGGTTGCTTTTCTTGCATGTGGATGAGTGGGTCAGTAGATATGTGTCTTTATTTGTGTGTGTGTGTGTGTGTGTGTGTGTGTGTGTGTGTGTGTGTGTGTGTGTGTCAGCATATCTTTGTGCAGTAAACACAGTAAGCACCCAGTCTTTGAGAGGGCAAGCCATTTCTTCATTGATCGGTTATAGTTTTGTTTCCATGGTTATTATTATGTTTCCATGGTTATTGTTATGTTTCCATTGTTATGGTTATGTTTCCATGGTTATGATTATGTTTCCATGGTTATGTTTCCAGGGGTTATGGTTATGTTTCCATTGTATGATTGTGTTCTTCGTATTTTTGTAAAATGGATTTTGATTGCTTTTGACTTCAAAAAGCTTTTATTATTTTTGCTGGTCATTCTGTGGTGTTTGTTTTACTGTTTGGTTTGTTGTTCAGTGTCATCACTTGTTATTTCATATTTCTTTTTTCCCGTTGTTATCATCTGTTATATGTTGTTCATTGTCATCACCATTTTTTTTGTTGTTGTTTGGTTTTTGCATATAATATGGTTATCCCAAGTCATAGTTTACTGTGAATTTTCATATATAACTTGATATTCTCTCTCCCTCCCTGATAAATGTAGAATATGGTTTGTTATCCATTTTCATCTCTAGTTATTCTATAAATGATTGTTTTTTCCCTTTATTATTATCAGTCATGGTTTGTTGCTCATTTTCATCTCTAGTTGTTTGATGATATTTCTTTCTCCCCAGTGGTAATCATCCATTGCAATCTGTTCATTGTCATTTCTAGTCATTCTGTAATATTTCATTTTCTCTTTTGTAATTGTTATAGTCGGTTTGTTATTCATAGTCTTCACTTGTTAATGATAATATTTCTTTTTACAGTTGTTATCAACAGTCATGGGTTGTTATTCATTTTTATCTCTTGCTATTCAATTTCTTTTCCCTTGAGTTATTGTTAAGTATGGTTTGTTGTTTATTGTCGTCTCTGTTGATTTTATCACTTTTTGGTTTACTTTTGGGTCATTATCAGTTATAGTTTCTTGTTCTTTTTTACCGCTTGTTAAAATGACCAATTTTTTTTTGGTCATCCAGTCATAACTGATTATAATGATTTCTAGCTGTCTTGTCATCGAATGTAATTACTAGCAGTAGAAGGTTTCCAAAATTAGTGGAACATTTTTGGTGGTGTGAGATCTTTATTTCAAGATGATTCAATAACAAAACGCATCATAGCAGGAAAGAAACAAGCTTCTCGCTCACGTTGCTCAGTCATAAGTGCTTAGAAAGTGAATCTTAAAGTTTCCCTTGTTCTGTCATCCAGTGTTTGCAGTGTGTTTCAGTGGACATTCACTGATCTTGTGCTAATAAATTGCAGTTGCACAGTTTCAGCCATAAAAACATGTTAACAGAACAAACGATGACTGGGTTGAATTCTGAGGGAAGAAGTAAGTAAGGGCTTTTGCAGCTGTTTGCTCACAGTACAGGCTGGGCACTTGTCATGACAGAAAGTTTCACACCGTGATGTGCAGAATGCCTAGCAGCATCATCCACCTGCTGAATTCGTGACTTGTATCGATCAAGGTGTACGGCACTGTCAGCTCCAACACCTGACCATTATGTTGAGTTAATGCGCAGGTCGGTCACCTGCTCAGTCTTACTCATGAGACCCTCTCTTGCCAATTTTGTTTTGTTTTTTGTTTTTCATTCAGTTTGAATTTTTTTTTTTTAGGTTTTCATCTGGCTATCCCTCCTGTGCACTGTAGTCCTTTCTTACTTACTTAGGCCCATAGCTCAAGGGTGAGCATAGGCTATCAACAACACTCCGCCATCGCACTCGGTTCTGGGCAGCTCGCTGAACGCCTGTCCAGTTGGTCCCCTGCCTCTTTATCTCTGCCTCAGTGTCTCGCCTCCAGCTGTAGTGTTATGGCTTAAAAGATGTGTTGAGTTCAAGAATTAGCTGGCATGCAGACACCTCCTTGATGAACCTAAAACTGTTAACTCTTTCAGCTCATTGTCCATATTGTTTGTCAAAGAATATGCCAGTCCACCCATGGAACTAATAGTCTTGATCTAAATGTATGATGCTGTCAAGTGATTGTCAAAGTAAAGAACATGCAGGTCCAGCTGAACTAATGATATCCGTATGGTTTTCAGAGAAATTGGCCAATGTTAAAGTCGAGGCACCAGAAGTGACTCAGTCTGAGATTGGTCAGAAGCAGAAGCTGCGTGTGGTGCTGGACTACATCAATCGGATCCTGCAGCTCCCGCCTGTCTGGAACCAGCAGAAGTGGAGTGTTGACAGTGAGGGCTCTTCCCCTGTGGTCTGTTCTGTGTGTGTGTTTGTGTGTGTATGTGTGTGTGTGTGTGTGTGTGTGTGTGTGTGTGTGTGTGTGTGTGTGTGTGTGTGTGTGTATGTGTGTGTGTGTGTGTGTGTGTGTGTGTGTGTGTATGTGTATGTGTGTGTGTGTGTGTGCATGTGCATGTGTGTGTATACATGTGCATGTGTGTGTATCTGTGTGTGCTTTGGGGATTGACAGCTCTGATTGCAGCGTAGGGGCCTTTTCTAATTGAACAAATTTTAAGAGCACAAACTCTCATGATCTTATTATGCAATCATGGTAACAGTCCGTATCCTTGTAACTGAGTGATCTTTTAGCTTGTGATCCAAGTTTGTAGAGTTATGTGTAGCTTGCCTGTCTCTAATACAGGGAGGAAAAAGGATCACGCAGTGTGTTTCTGAGAATTGTTAGGGTCCACACAAAGGGAGATGAACATGTGAAAACTCTCTTGTCATAGAAATCAGTTTTTGACTGGTTGACAATTTGCCCTGCGATGGAAAGCAAATTGTGGTTGTTGTTGACCTGAATTAATATTCTTGACTTGTAAGTAAATATTTCATTCAGTATGGCCATAGCATTTACATTCGCAATGCTTTTTACCTAGAAACACTAACGTATGGTTCTGTCAAGTAAGAGTGGCTGTGATCATCAAAGTGAAAAAAGAAACTTAAAAAGAGAAAAGACACAGATCTTTGTTAATTCATCCAGATGAGCAGGGTTATTAGTGTCAAGTCTCTGTACAAATATATTCATTTTGAGGCCATCACCAAAGGACTGGGTATTTGGGGGTTCAAAAAGCACATTTAGATTTTACTAACAGGATGCACGGTAATATGTGAAGTCCCCCTTTCACAAGGGAGGCAAGTCAAGCTGTAAAAACAAAAAAAAACTGACCAAACCAGGGACTGACACTGGTTCTAACCCACCGCAGAGGAAGGTGAAAGGAACTCCAAGAAGAAGTTCAACAAAGGAAAAAAAACATTAATGAGCACCACCATCAAACAATAACACCGACCAGCTCCACCATGAACCTGTAAGCCAAGGCGTCCAAGACTACCGCAAAAGAACGACTTGTCACTTGTCCCTGAAAGCTTTTGCTGTGAGGACGTAAGACTCAACTGTACATGCAAGCCAAGGTTTCCTCTGTTGGCCAGGTGCTACTGTGGGAAAAAGCTGTGACTGATGCAAACACTGTTTATTCTTCCTTCAGGTTACTGGATGTGTGTGTGTCCACTTTGCTGAGCTTGTAGTCCAATAAAACATAAAAGGGGAAAAAAACAAACGGGTTGGGCTTAGAGGACATGACTGAACCAGAAGTCGTGCTTTCAATTAGCATTCAACTACCGAACAGGAAAGCAAAATGAAATGACAACAGAGGGGAAAAAAAAAAAAAACATAAAAAAATCACATGCACATACACCAGTATGCAACACACACACACACACACACACACACACACACACACACACACACACACACACACACTCACACACTGCCATTTTTTTTTCCATTTGCATTAATATTCAGTTGTTTTCTAGACATAGCATTTGAAATCGATGTTAGAATGGTCTCTCCACTGAATAAACAACATAAAAAAAATAACAGCATGAATACGGAACAAAACAGAAATAAGCGCAACCATGTTCCTCCTTGAAAGGGAAGCAATGCTTGCAAGTGATGTTCTCATGGTGTCAGGTGTTCATTACCAAGTTCTCTCCCCATGGTTTTCTGCACCCTCACCTTTTCCCCACCAATCGCCTTCAATCTTTGAATGGATGTGGTGTTTTGCCTTTCATTTTGTTCACAATTGTGAATTCATGTGTCACAGAGCAACCAAGACAAATGGTAATATATACTGTGGCTGCCGTTCAACCTTTGATGATTGTGGACATTGAAGCTGAAAGTCAGTGCACTGAAGTGGATTATGGGAGATCATTGCATGAGGGTGCAGAGGCTTTCGCAGACAGACCACATAAGAACAGCTAATGTGATATGACTGTTTGGTACAGTCAGTATTCAGAAAAGCCAAAAGCCTTAAGCCATAAGGCAAGTAGTTCATGTCGTACTAATGCGCAGGTGTTTTTCCAGGTGTGCACACGAAAAAAAACTTGGTGGCCATTCTACACCTTTTGGTGGCATTGGCTCGACACTTCCGTGCCCCTGTCCGTCTGCCTGAGAACGTTTGTGTCACTCTGCTTGTTGTACAGGTAGGTAGTGAGTTGTGTACATGTGTATCTCGAGTGTAAACAGAAGTGCTGAGGTCTGTAAAAACTTAACTACTACAAAACTTAAGTACTACAAAGTGCCACAGTTCAAGCAGAACTATTTTTTTTTAGTTTGTGAAAAGCCTGCAGGCTGAAAAGTAGGCCAGCTGACTGTTCATGCATCCTTTATTCATTTACAGTTGTTTCATAGGCGTGGAAGATATGGCTGGGCTGCATACAACAGGACTTGATTTAACATGTATGTGAAAAGAGAAAAGGCTGAAACTGTTCTGTGAAGATCTGAATGCAACACTGATAGTTTTGTCAAGCGTGGGAAACAGTTTCTATTTCTTTATTGCACTACGTCACTTTCTTGCCACAAAGATGTATGTGTAACTTGAGATGTTTTAGGTGCTGGTTTGTGGGAGTTTGTGTCACCAGACCACATTTTGTTTGATCTGTTGATGTGTGATTGGTTCATGTATCACAGTGGAGTTCTCAACAGGATTCTTCCACAGACAACTCATCTGTTGATCTACCGTGCTTTACATGCACGCTGCACACAGTCTCTTGGTTTGTTACATCCAAATGGCAAGATCCCCAGGCCAACTGTCAAAATGCAAAGAAAGAGAAGGGTCAGCTTCTGTGTGGTGTGAGACTAGAAAGTAGGCTGTCTTCTACTTGATGAAGTACATTGGCTGTTTTCTTGTAAATCCAGTTGTCATTGTACTGCAGTCTGGCACTGCCCTGCCTTGTTTTATTTGAAGTCACATCACGTAAGCTTCTTGACAGAAAATGTGTCGGTAGGAGTCATATACTGCTCCACGTAAACCTCATGCAACCAACGGCAGTTGCTGAGTTCTTCAACTTCAGTCTGTAGCAGGGAATGCAAGGTCGTTTCGGATTCCGCATTCAGTGGCCAAACTACTTGCTTCTCACACCACTGAGGCTTACGTGCTGTCAGTCTCAACTGCAGTGCATTGTTGGTGCTATTTGTTTTCATCATTCCGTGGCTTCACTAACCTTCTTGTATTCCTTGCTGGAATGTCCAGGACGGATCTGTCATTATTCTCTTGCAGTTCATCACTCATTCTTTCTCCCCATGGTTTTCTGTTGGTCTCCCTGCTTGGCTGTAACCCGCTGCGCTGTTCAGTATTCAAACAGGAATGTGAACCTGACCTAGGAGTCCAAGGCCGGGTCAGTTGTTTTATCTTGCCCTATCCTTAGGGACCTTGTGGTCAGATCCCCCTGGCACGAGATTCTCAGGAACTTGGGAAGAGTATGGGAACTGGCCGGGTATTCATTGGAAAAGGAGCATTCACTCTTCGTTCCCAGCTGTCTACCAGGCGAAACACAATATGGGAGGGAGTATAGTAGGACAGATGGTGTGGTCCTTCCTGGTCCCTTTCACTGCTCACATAAGCGTGTATTAAACGAGTATAGGTTTCATCATTGAATCTTACTCATCTTGTGAACAGGAAGAACCCCAACCTGTCCCACCCTCTCCTCTCCCTCACCTCCAACCCTGGCTTAGTGAAGACGCACACTAGTCAGGATGGACACATTGTTGTGTGATGGGATGGTGTCCAGTCATCGTTCTCTTTCTGATTTACTACAGTAGTGCAGTTGCTGGGGTGGTGAGTCAGCCTCCAATTCAGGCATGTTGGACACATTGTGTTGTTGCTTCACTTTGACCAGACAAGGAATGAGATCTACCCAGGTCACTGGCTGTCTTTATTCAGGTGATGTTCACCACATCCCAGCTTCGTTGTCACACCTGCAATCAAATGGGACATCAGCCCAGATTTTGTGTGGCAGTCTGACCACCACAGGTGCCTGATGCACCCTGACCAAGCCTTCCTCTCTCATTCCTAAGGGTGCAGGACGTTGGGAGTACCTGTACAACCTGTCTCCTGGTAATGTCACTACCCTGCTCCTACAGGGATGAGCTCTAGAATAGGAGGGGGGGGGAGGGGGGTTCTCTTAATGGGGCATCCGTTGGTGAGAGGTTTCATTACTACAATCAACATTTTGCCTTCCAGGATGGATGGGGCATGGGTTTTTTTTTTCCGGGATCTTACTTAGGATCCACCCCTCCCCATCTTTCCAAGATGTTCTTCTGCAATCGATTTTTTTTTGGTTGCGTCAGATCTTCAATCCTGTCACCATGATGAAACCCACAGTCTTCTCTAGGTCTTGACAGCTGCCCCAAAGCTTTATCTGCAGTTCTGTGCTCTCTGGCCAGGTTTGATGCCATATAACATCATGGGCGGGAACAGTGATGGAGGGTGTGTCTCTTGGATCTGAGATCCAGTGCCACACGGACATTAGTCTGTGTGGGCAATCTTAATTCAGCTGAGGTAGCTCAGAAGTCGGCAGTTGCCAGTTCTCAGTCTGAAGAGGATTGTTTGCTGATATCTGTGGAGCTGATGGATTGGATCAGCACCAGTGTCTGCACCCAGCCTTCTCTTCCACTGGTTTTGGTATGGGTTGTGGATGATAGTTCTAGCCTCTCTGTAGGTCACCGGGTGGCTGAACTGCTGAACTGCTCCAAGACGAGTTTGCCCCTTGGCAGTGACAGCCTAGGTATGTTTTCAGGAATGGAGGGGACAAGTGTGAATGATAAGGAAAGCAGATTGTGGCAACAGACTGACTAGGAGGCTGGCTTTTCTTCTCTTTCATTTCTGTTTGTTTGTTTGTTTTTGTTTTAGATATGGTTTGGCTTTGTATATTTTAATCCAATAAACTTGTGTGTAACAACTGAAACAGTAGCATCTGAAACAAAATCTACAACATGGCATGGAGTCTTAGGAGAGGACATTAAGTTAACAAATAGTAAGTCTGAATATTGCTTCCTGTATGCACCATCAGAATGGAAAGATAATTCTTTTGTTGTTGTCACTGTTGTTGTTGGGTTTTTTTTTCATTCTGTAGAAAATTGATGGAGTTCTGCAGACGAGGAGAATTACAGAAGAAATCACCTCAACTAATGAGTAAGTCATACCCTCCTGTTATCCCAGAAAAGATGAAAGACTGTGAATGTGCATTGTGTAGTTGGTGTGTCTCCGTTCAGAGCATGGTGTCCAGGGTTTCTTGCATGGCCATGGATAATTCATTACTGGAAGTTGATCACGTGGATGTAGCTAGAAGGATAGAGGGTGGGATGGGTCGTGGATGTATGAATTTGAAAGTGATCCAACATTTAAAAAGAGAGGAGGTTAGTTACCGCCAAGAACATAGACAAACAAAGTACAGGACAAGATACAATGCATTTTGACCTCTTGGGTCTTGGTGTTATTTGTTCTTGCCTGAAGAAGACCCAAGAGGTCGAAATGCATTGCGTCTTGTCTTGTACTTTATTTGTCTATGTCCTTAGCGGCTACTAATCCCCTCTCTTTCTAAATTTTGCTTCATTTTCCGCCCTCAGTCACTCCATTTTGAAACTTGAAGGTATCATTTGTTGTTGTTGTTGTTTATTTTATTTTATTTGGGGGGGGGGGGGGGGGGGCAAGGGATATGTTATTCTAAGAGGAGCTTAACTTGTTGAAGAATCTATGAAACAACAAACAACAACAACAGTTACATGTTTCTTTGCAGGTGTGTTTAATGTTTTAAAAAGAAATGTTTGAAGCAGGACTTATTTTCAGTGCGTCAGCAAATCACAGAATCTGAACAAAAAGGGAACAAGCTCTGTCCTTTCCCTCTTTCATGTTTAAATTTGTCTTTGATTTAGTACGCTTTACAGAAATGTGATCCAAGAAATCCTTATTGATTTGGAAGTCCGATACGTAGAACACATTGTATGGTTTGCTGGGAGTTAGGGGACAGCAGAGGCGTCAGACTTTTATTTTATTTTATTTATTTATTAATTTTTTTTTTTTGTTCCAGCGACATTGGAGCCCGTTTTGGTGAGTTTCTAAATAACCGTTTTTGTTCAACTTGTTTATTTTCTGTTTGAAAAAAAAAAGTAACATTTTTGTAATTCTGGTATCTGAACAGACTGAATATAGGTTAGTAATTGTGTGATGATCAGCAATTTTATCATTCTCTTGATGCTAAACAACATACCAGCTGGGTGTACTTATTTTTGTTTTTTGTCTGTGTCTCATGCATACACACTTTAAACATGCATGAACAGGTATGCATGCACATGCATGCACGCATGCGCATACACACACACACACACACACACACACACACACACACACACACACACACACACACACACACACACACACACACACACACACACACACACACACACACACACACACACACACACACACACACACACACACACACACACACTCACTCACACTCACTCACTCACTCACTCACTCACTCACTCACTCACACACACACACACACACACACACACACACACACACACATACACACACACACACACGCACTGCATGCACATGCACGCACACACACATACACACACACACACACACACACACACACACACACACACACACACACACACACACACACACACACACACACACACACACACACACACACACACACACACACACACACACTGAAAAATCTCTTATTTTGAAGGTGTATCCCTTCAAAATGGAAGTGGAATGTGTCTTATGCTATATTTAGAATGATTGAACGTTGAGATCCTTTTCAATTTTTATGCTACTTGTGAAAAATGACAATGCTTATACTGATGTAGAAAGGTGCCATTCCCAGTTCATCAGCGCCAAACATTGATCACAGTGTGTCCGTTGATCATTACTGCAGTGATGTGTGATATTTGGGTCTTTTGGGTCACTGACCCAGACTGTGGTTGAAAAACATTATTGGATACAGTAACAGTGACTGCTGAGAGTAGAAGCATGTGAGAGCATGGCTTGTGTTGTGTGTGGTTTCAGAGAGGGATGCCTTTGACACCCTGTTTGACCACGCCCCTGATAAGCTGAATGTTGTCAAGAAGGTGGGTAGACTTTGGAATAAAAACACACTCCCCGTAGAGACTTTTCTGTGTACTTATTAAAAGACTACACTATCTTTCATCACAGTCAGGGCCGGAATAGCTCAGTTGGTAGCACCGGACTCGTGATCCTGGGGTGCGGGTTCTTTCGAATTGGACTATAAACCGAGGTTCCGCGTGTCAACACACATGCACAACATCTTGCACACATGAAAAATCCCATCACAACTTTCAGAAGAGAAGGCCAGTTTGGCCGTTGGTATGGATGACACGTTACACATAGCATGCACCTTCCCCGAAGATGGAGTATGGCTGCCTTAATGGTGAGATAAAAAAAAGGTCATACACACAAAACTCCACTGCCTGTCTGCACAGGCAGTGTCCCGCAGGAGTATCAGCCCGCGTACGCAGAAAGAAAGAAAGAAAAAATCATACTCATTCTTTTCGTGTGATGCGCTTCATGGGCTGTGTTTGCTTTCCTGTAACTCTGTGACATATTACAGACCCAACTTCCATCAATTTTGTTTTTGCTTTTTGTTTTGGTTGTTTCTTTGCTTTTGTTTTAAACATGACAAATTGAGACACAAAGTTTCTGTTGGATCCCTGACAACATGATACATGTCGGTGTCATCTGATGTCTCGGTGAGATTCAGTGTGACGGGATAGGTCACTGACAGCATGATGCCTGTCAGTATTGTCTTTTGTCATGACAAGCGGCAGCGAATCAGGCAGATCACTGATGACACAATGTTTGCCTCTCTCCCCGTTCCCTCTCAGGATATGCTTTTTCACTTGAAAGAGAAGAGACTGGAAGTTTTTGAACAGCTTCCTCCTGATTATCACCTGCTCACAGCGGCAACAGGCGTGGCCCATCATGTTGGCTGTGGTGGTGCCAGTGTAAAATGTGGACCTACTAATCCATTACAGGTCTCTGTTCAGAAGGGAAGATCAAGGCATTTCAGATGAAAGAAGAAATTTGTAAAAGATAACTCACACTGTGGCATCGTGGTTAGTGTTGCATATTCCTGGCTGGGAGGCTGTGGGTTCGATTTGCTGTCAGAGCCTTTTATTTTTTAAGATTTTTAAGCCAAGACCAAACCTGAGTCAAGATTGCTGTGGCCTTAAATGGGGAGACTGGGACCACACAGTGGAGTTTTTTATCAACTTAATGGATGCATATCTGAGATTGTTGCTCAGATTTCCTGACCAACACTGCAGGTATCTGTGTCTCTTGGGCCTGGTTCATGCTTGGATATAGTAATGAAAGTAAGCGTAAAGTACAGCCCTGTGATACAATCTGGGATCAAAATGGAACTCAACTGCATCATGTTCATCATCCTCATCCTCATTAGTCAGCAGAAAAAAGAAGTTTCAAGTAGTGTGGCCTGTCATGCCCTGCTCTCATGGTGACCTCAGTATCAATTTCTTCTCCACCTCTGTGCCCTTGGTGGATTTGTGTTGAGGTGGCGGATACCAGAAAGTTCATGGTGATTGTCGTTGGATGGAGATGGTGGTGCCCTCTGTTGATAGACATTCACCCATGCTGGCTCCATGAGTAAGCAGTGATTGTCGTCAGTAGGGAACGTAGTGGGTGGTGTCCTGCATATGTTGGATCGGAACAGGCACCACTGAACACTGCAGAACTGACTCCCTGTGGATTGCTGGTATTGGGGTTGTGGTGGAAAAAAGCTGGATGTGGCTTGGAGGGTGAGAGGGAATGAGCGGCATGGGGGTAAAGCCAATGAGGTGGCACCGACAGTGAAACAGCAAAAAAAGAAAAAAAAGAACAAAGAGAACATTGTTGAGAACTTCTGCGTACACAGGCTGATACTCCTGTAGACACTCCCTGTATAGACAGGTAAGGATTAATCCCATCTACCCAACAAAGGGAGTGGAGTTTTGTGTGTATGACTGTTTTTTTTATCCCGCCATTAAGGCAGCCATACTCCAGCTTTGGGGAAGGTGCATGCTATGCGTAGTGTCATCCATCACAACGGCCAAACTGGTCCTCTCTTCCGAAAGTTGGTGATGGGATTTTATGTGTGTGCAAGTTGTTATGCATGCGTTCACACATGGAACCTCGATTTATAGTGTCATTCGTAGGACTGTATGAGGAACGGAGTCAGAACCAATGTTAACTCCAAGGGAAAAATCCCACTGCACGAAGCGGCCGGGCGGAGATTCGAACCTGCAACTCCAAGATTACGAGTGCGGTGCTCTACCACTGAGCTATTCTAGTTCCCCCTGTTGAGAACAAATTGGGTTATATTGTTGCTGCTCATCCCATATGGATGAGAGGGCTGCTTTTTTCTTGAAGTTCACAAAATTAACGCCTTTTTGTTGTTGTTGCTGAGGACAAAGATCTGGTCATTTTAAATGGTTGTGTTGCTCAAAAAAAAAAGAAGGGAAAAAAGAAGTGATCATTGAATTTTAAGACGTATTCCATTGTGGTGTTATCAGGTGAATGAAGATAAGGTCCATCACACTGCTGTGTTTCCTTTTCATCATTGACTAGTGTGTAATCTGTTACGTCAAAGTCAGAGGACTTGATCTCTTGATATAAGCAGGATAGAAAGTCAAATGCACTTTGCAACACAGAGTACAGTGGGAGAGAAAGAGAGAGAGAGACAGTGTGGGTTTGTCCATTAAAGTCAGTATACCAGCAAATTTGCCTCATATATAGCGTATAGACTGCATGTGTATATTATGCAATACAAGAGGTCATTTGTACAGTGAGCAAACTATGCCCATTAAGGCTCCAGACTAGTACTCATGACTAGCGGATATCTTGCAAACTGCATTTGTAAGAGAGATTGTGCCCTTACAGAGACTGACTGACATGCAAAACATCACAGGTGTCAGTAGTAAGTCTAAAGTATGTCTGTTCTGTTACTCTTGGATTCGTTCTATTAGGGAATAGGTGAACTGTAATAAGGCGCGACATGAAACGATTGAAAAGAAAGGAAAGAAACTGAAACTGATTTGCTCTGGACTGATGACATGAGAGTTTAACAATAGCAAATAACTTAATGCGACATTGATTTGTGGCTTACTGGGTTTTTTGAAAATAATGCTGGACAGTCATAACCCATGTGCTGTGGTTTTGCCCTGTTCCAGACTCTGGTCACTTTTGTCAATAAACAGCTGGTGAAGGTCAACTTGGAAGTGACTGACCTTGACACGCAGGTGAGGTTATTAGCACTGCTGTGACCTTCATGGATAGGCAGCAGAATGCATTGTAAGTGTAACACTGTGTGGGTGGATGGAGAGAAAGACAGAGAGAGGGGGGGGGGGGGGCAGATGGCTGTGTCGAGAAGCAGTGCCAGCATACAGAAGAAAGAGACAGAAGAGAGAATTTTCAAGCAGAAATCATGATTTTGGGAGGAGAAAGAGGGAGTGGGGGGAACCGAGAAAGTAAACATTGGCTGTTTGCATTCATTCGTACGTCATTGAGCCGAAGTGATTGTTCTCTGGATTAATGCTGGTGGCGAAGTGGATGGTGACTGCATTGATATCAGTTGGATGTGGGAGAGTGTGAGGGTGGTGCGTTTGTGGTGATGCTGTTGTCTGTATTGCTATGTGATATGGAACTTTGTCATGGTGACTGGTGTTTGCTGTCATGTGTTATGTATCACGTTGGTTTTCATGATCATGAGGTTCATTCTGTTTTCAGTCATCCTTGCCAGTTATGTATTTGTGATGGTATTGGATGCTTAGAAATCGTTATGATGAAATTTGTTTTGTGTGTTTATTATATAACTATGATGATGATGTTTTCGTGGAGGCTATACTTGGCGATGACAGTTGCATTACATGTATAACTCTAGCAGCCAGTTTTCTCTGTGTAAAGTTCAGACTGTTTCCCTGATGGAGCACACATCACGATAGTGGCGCCACCCATTCAGTGTGTATCTGTGATGCTTTTCTTGATCTATCAATAGGCTTTAATTCTTACAAACAATTTTGCTGAGAGCAAACAAACAATTTTGCTGAGGGCGACTTTCTTGTTGTCATAGCTTCTTTTGTGTCTGTACATTTTTGCTGTACAGGAGACCTCAAAATTCAGCCAAAAGACATGATACTTAGACCATCCTTTAAACTTTAAATTCCCTTCTTTGTAATGTTCCTGGATTTAGCAATGTCAGCTGTACAGGTGAAGAAGCTCCGTGGTGCATTCCATGTCATGTTCCACTCTCGGTGAAAGATGTTCTTTTAGATTGTTGGGACTTGCACGATGTGAGACATAAACATTTTACAGCAGACTGCATGAAAACCCTGTTCAGAGATGTCCCACACCTGACATGATCTTTGAGTTTCTGAAAGAGATAAACATTTTTCATCTGATCTAGGATTTTACGGAAGAAAGATTTTTGATGAAGTTTCTGATACACTTTTAGAAGATGTATTTTAAAGCGATGTGTGAAAGGTTGTCTTTTTTTTTTTATGATGACTTGTGAGTTGATTTTAACGTGGTGACAGACCTGATATGGCCCTTTGCAGTCGGCGGCTGGGCTATAAGCAGCATTACTTTATCTTACCTTACCATACCAGCTGTAGTGGTCTGGGCATAGTATGCTTCATCTCAGAGCATTGGTATCCAAAAATGTGTTTCCTCCCACACTTAGACATATACACTGTTAACGTTGATCAGCAAAACTGACAAAATCTTGCTGTTGCCTCTTTCCTGCAATTCATGTGATAGAGGTTCTGGTGATGTCATGGCTACGATGTTTATAATCAAGTTTTGGCCAATGCCGGTTACTTCTATGTTATGATAGGTCTTTTGAATTTGATAGTTTGAGATGACATTGCTAGCTGTGTTGATGATGGCTATATTGTAGGTATGATGCTAGTTAGCAGTAGTGATGATTGGCATGTTACGATTGGTTGTCGTGATGGTTGTTGTGTTTGTGGTATGATGTGGTTGTGTTGATTATTCAGTTATTATATCATTTTGATAACAACTGCTGTGTTGGTGTTATGATGTGGTTGTGTTGATTATTGTTGCTTTACAGTTATCATGTGATTTAATCATGACTGCTTGTTAGTGTTATAATGTGGTAGTGGTGATGACTGCTATGCTAGTGCTGTGTGTGTGGTGTGATGATGACTGGTATGATAGTGTTATAACGTGAGTGTGGTGGTGACTGTTGTGTTAGTGTTATAATGTGGGTGTGGTGATGACTGCTGTGTTAGTGTTATGATGTGGGTATGGTGATGACTGCTGTGTTACTGTTATGATGTGGGTGTGGTGGTGACTGCTGTGTTAGTGTAATAATGTTGGTGTGGTGATGACTGCTGTGTTAGTGTTATATTGTGGTTGTGGTGATGACTGCTATGATAGTGTTATAATGTGGTAGTGGAGATGACTGCTATGATAGTGTTATGTGGTAGTGGTGATGATTGCTGTGCTAGTGTTATAATGTGATAGCGGTGATGACTGTCATGATAGTGTATAATGTGGTAGTGGTGGTGACTGCTATGATAGTGTTATAATGTGGTAGTGGTGGTGACTGCTATGATAGTGTTATAATGTGGTAGTGGTAGTGACTGTTATGATAGTGTTATGTGGTAGTGGTGATGACTGTTATGATAGTGCTACAGTGTAGGTATGTTGTTGACTGTCAAGTTAGTGTTAGTGTCATAATGTGGTAGTGTTACTTAATGCTGTGATCATTATAGTGTGGTTGTATCGTGTGGTTGTGCCAGTGACTTGCTGTTTTAGTGTTATGATGTGGGTGTGGTGTGGACTGCTGTTCTTAATGTCATACTGTGGTTGTAATGATGTAGGTTCCATGAAGAATGCCTAGCGATGCTGACGGGGATGTTGGTGTTGTGATGTGGTTGTGTTGTTGAATGCTGGGTTAGTATTGTATAATGTGGTTGTGGTGATGACAGTTCCATGATGGAGTGTACCTGGTGATGCTGATGGGGCTGTTGGAGGGATACTTTGTGCCTCTTCACAACTTCCACCTCACTCCCACCAACTTTGAACAGAAGGTAGGTCATTTTTCCTTTTTCATGATTTAAAGTGCTGCCCTCATTGAATGTGTTGGCCTATGTCTTGTTTTGCTGAAAGCATACACATACACACTCACACACACATACATACACAAACACACACACACACACACACACACACACACACACACACACACACACACACACACACACACACACACACACACACACACACTGAACATTTTCATGATGGCGTGGGAGATTTTTGTTCCTTTTGAACTGATGCAAATTGTGCATTTTGCTCAAAGGCTTTCTTTTTATTCCTATAAATACTCTTGACTAAAAATTGGAGCTGAGTTCTGTAAGAATCCAGCGGATATGTCCTTCTGTTGGCTTGGAGTCTTCAAGCCAGTCTTCCAGATTTGTACTTGTTATGCCTTTTCTTTTGACGTTGTAACTGTTGCGTGCTGTCCTTTGGTGTCGCACTTATTGTGTGTCCTCTTCTGACATGGTTATAATGTGGGTGCGGTGATGTCATGTGTACCAAGTTATGCTGGTGGGAGTGTTGGTGTTAACAATGTGTTTGTGTTGTTGAATGCTGTGTGTTAGCAGTATGTAATGTGGTCGAGGTGATATCAGTTCCATGATGTGTGTTTGTGTGTCTTCTTCTGACATGGTACCTATTGTGTGTCCTTTTCTGACATGTTGCCTATTGTGTGTCCTTTTCTGACATGGTGCCTATTGTGTGTCCTTTTCTGACATGGTGCCTATTGTGTGTCCTTTTCTGAGATGGTGCCTGTTGTGTGTCCTTTTCTGACATGGTGCCTATTGTGGGTCCTTTTCTGACATGTTGCCTATTGTGCATCCTTTTCTGACATGGTACCTATTGTGTCCTTTTCTGACATGGGGCCTATTGTGTGTTCTTTTCTGACATGGTACCCATTGTGTGTCTTCTGACATGGTACCTATTGTGTGTCCTCTTCCGACATGATACCTGTTGTGTGTCCTTTTCTGACATGGTACCTATTGTGTGTCCTTTTCTGACATGGTGCCTATTGTGTGTCTTCTTCTGACATGGTACCTATTGTGACATTCTGGTATGGTACCTATTGTGTGTCTTCTTCTGACATGGTACCTATTGTGTGTCTTCTTCTGACATGACACCTATTGTGTGTTCTTCTTCTGACATGGTACTTATTGTGTGTCCTTTTCTGACATGGTGCCTATTGTGTGTCTTCTTCTGACATGGTACCTATTGTGTGTCTTCTTCTGACATGGTACCTATTGTGACATTCTGACATGATACCTATTGTGTATCTTCTGACATGTTACCTATTGTGTGTCTTCTTCTGACATGGTACCTATTGTGTGTCTTCTTCTGACATGGTACCTATTGTGACATTCTGACATGGTGCCTATTGTGTGTCCTCTTTTGACATGGTACCTATTGTGTGTCTTCTTTCTGACATGGTACCTATTGTGACATTCTGACATGATACCTATTGTGTATCTTCTGACATGGTACCTATTGTGTGACTTCTTCTGACATGGTACCTATTGTGTGTCTTCTTCTGACATGGTACCTATTGTGTGTCTTCTTCTGACATGGTACCTGTCGTGACATTCTGACATGGTGCCTATTGTGTGTCCTTTTCTGACATGGTGCCTATTGTGTGTCCTTTTCTGAGATGGTACCTATTGTGTGTCCTTTTCTGAGATGGTACCTGTTGTGTGTCCTTTTCTGACATGGTGCCTATTGTGTGTCCTTTTCTGACATGGTACCCTATTGTGTGTCCTTTTCTGAGATGGTGCCTGATGTGTGTGTCCTTTTCTGACATGGTGCCTATTGTGTGTCCTTTTCTGACATGTTGCCTATTGTGCATCCTTTTCTGACATGGTACCTATTGTGTCCTTTTCTGACATGGAGCCTATTGTGTGTCCTTTCCTGACATGGTGCCTATTGTGTGCCCTTTTCTGACATGGAGCCTATTGTGTGTTCTTTTCTGAGATGGTGCCTGTTGTGTGTCCTTTTCTGACATGGTACCTGTTGTGTCCTCTTCTGACATTGAAACACTTTACAGCAGACTCCATGAAAACTCTGTTCAGAGATGTCCCACCTGTCATGATCTTTGAGTTTCTGAAAGAGATTAACATTCTTCATCTGATCTAAGATTTTACGGAAGAAAGATTTTTAGCAAAGTTTCTGGTACATTTTTGGAAGGTGTATTTTAAAGAGATGTATGAAAGTGTTTTTGTTGTTGGTTTTTTTTTTTGATGACTTGTGGGTTAACTTCAACGTGGAGACAGCCCTGATATGGCCCTTTGTGGGCGGCTGGGCTATAAGCAACATTACCTTACCCTTCTGACATTTGCCTATTGTGTGTCCTCTTCTGACATGGCACTGTCTTTTATTATGTTAGAGTGATTTGTGTCTGTCCTGAGTCGGTTTTATTGTGATTATATGCCCATGTTATGTCATTGTATTCAGATCTTTCATATGTGAGTGTTATTGGGTCTCTCTTCTGTGAGTGTATTTATGTCCCTGTTCCCTCAGTGTTGTTACTTTTCTATTGTCAGTATGTTTTGTGTTCATTTCTGTCTGTGTATTTTGTGTGTGTGTGTCCTTCAATCTCTTTTAAATGTATTTGTATGTATCCCTGTGGTCTGAGTGGTTTTTTACCTGTTTTTGTTAGTTCTGTCAGTCACCTTTCATGTATTTTGTCCCTCTTCTGTCAGTGCATTCTCTGTCTGTTTTTTCTGGAAGTATATATTGTGGCCCTTTTTGTCTTGTCTGCAGTCACTATGTTTTGTGTCCCTGTTCTGTTAGTGTATTTGTCTCCCTCTTCTGTCAGTATATTTGTGTCCCTCTTTTTTTCCCTTTTCTGTCAGTGTCTTTTGTGCCCCTCTCCAGTCTTCTTGAACTGTATTTGTGTCCCTTTATTGTCCCTCTTCTGTCAGTGTATTTTATGCCCTCTCCAGTCTTCTTGAAATATGATTTGTCCCTCTTCTGTCAGTATTTTGTGCCCCTTTCCAGTCTTTATATGTATTTGTGTCCATCTACTGTTGCTCTTCTGTCAGTGTATTTTGTGCCCCTCTCCGGTCTACTTTAAGTGCATATGTATCCCTCTACTGTCCCTCTTCTGGCAGTGTAGTTTGTGCCCCTCTCCAGTCTTTATGTGTATGTGTGTCCCTCTACTGTCCCTCTTCTTGCAGTGTATTTTGTGCCCCTCTCCAGTCTTTATGTGTATGTGTGTCCCTCTACTGTCCCTCTTCTAGCAGTGTATTTTGTGCCCCTCTCGAGTCTTCTTTAAGTGTATGTATGTGTCCCTCTACTGTCACTCTTCTAGCAGTGTATTTTGTCCCCCTCTCCTGTCTACTTTAAGCGTATACGTGTCCCTCTACTGTCACTCTTCTAGCAGTGTATTTTGTCTCCCTCTCCTGTCTACTTTAAGCGTATACGTGTCCCTCTACTGTCACTCTTCTAGCAGTGTATTTTGTGCCCCTCTCCAGTCTACTTTAAGCATATATGTGTCCCTCTCCTGTCCCTCTTCTAGCAGTGTATTTTGTGCCCCTTTCCAGTCTTCTTTAAGTGTATGTGTCCCTCTACTGTCGCTCTTCTGGCAGTGTATTTTGTGCCCCTCTCCAGTCTACTTTAAGCATATATCATGTGTCCCTCAACTGTCACTCTTCAAGCAGTGTATTTTTGCCCCTCGCCAGTCTACTTTAAGTGTATGTGTCCCTCTACTGTCACTCTTCTGGCAGTGTATTTTGTCTCTTGATGATTCAACAGGGAAAAAAGACAGAAGTAGGTCATTGGGGGGGTTGGGGGTGGGGGGGAGCCACAGAAAAGAAAAGTCTCAGAGGGAAACAAAAATGTTTCATATGCAACTAGCATTTCCCTTGTTCAGTCCTCTGTTCAGTCTGATGTGCCTCCCAGCCACAAGAGGCATTTAATGGATAGTCTTTCTTTCTTCTGATTTGCCAACATCAAAGCTTATAAATGCAACTGCTCCTGCATCTGGATACATTGCTGTTTCACTAGTTTGTGGACCGGGATGCCGCAGCATCTTGCTGTATCGTTATTGTGAATTTTGCTCTTTCTCTTCTGAAACCAATGAGTGGTTTGCTAGATTGAGGGATGGTAGTATCGGACATTCATTTGAACTGTTTGTTAAAATCTTGAAAAACCAGAAAAGTCGGTTTAGAAACTCCGTGAAACTACCACATTTCCCTCTCTCTCTCTCTCTCTCTCTCTCTCTCTCTCTCTCTCTCTCTCTCTCTCTCTCTCTCTCTGGATCGCTCTCCCCTCTCTTTCTCTCTTCCTCTCTCTGTCTGGATTGCGCTCTCACTCTCTCTCTGGATCGCTCTCTCTCTCTCTCATTCTCTCTCTGGATCGCTCGCTCTCTATCTCTCTCTTTTCTCTCTCTCTCTCTGGATCGTTCCCACCCTCCCACCCTCCCCTCCCCTCACCTGACCTCCTCGGTCATAAAGCAGCGAAAACAAAAAAAAGACAAAATGATTCAATATTGCTGCTGTTCATGATTGAAGTCCTGCAGATGGTGTATTGTGGTGTGTGTGTGGGTATTGAGCTACTGTTTGTGAATCATAATTGTCATGATGAAGAATAAAGAAGTTCATTAAAAAAAGATGACGACATGTAAAACGGCTGAAATGATAGATGCAGAGCACAGCTGGAAATAAACCAACTGACAAACAAATTCATTAAATGTACAAATGGCATTAGAGCATAAATAACAACAACAACAATGACAACTGCAAAGAAAAAAGTTAGAGTAATTCCGGTGACAAAATTTGAAATAAGAAACAGTAGTCATCAGTTTTGTTTAGACTTTTATTTATGTATGCATTTCTTTGATCAGTTATTCATTCATGGCATTTGTTCATTTGTCTGCTGATTTGTCTCTCCACTTATGAATTTTCATTGCTTTTGTTTGTGTTGCTTTAAGAACTTCCTGTATTGTGTAGTGTCTGGATTCGCTGACAGCAAGCTGTTGCTGTATCCTGTATAGTGTCTGGATTGGATGACTCTTTACTGTGTCCTGTAATTTTGTTGTATGGTGTGTTTCACACAGTGCTCACACCCTGGAGAACATAGTCAAATCCCAGAGTGCCATTGTTCAGTCTGTACTGTAGAGTGTGAAGGGAGGTGCTTTGTAGTACTAGGAGAGTGTTAGTCAGTGAAACCATGGTCTGTGTATCATGGGAAGTACTTTGCCTGTCTGCTAGAATTAGGAGAGTGTTGTTCAGTGAAACCATGGTCAGTTTATCGTGGGAAGTACTCTGTCTCTCTGCTGGAATGAGGAGAGCGCTGTTCAATTAAAGCATGGTCTGTTTATTGTGGGAAGTACTTTGCCTGTCTGCTAGAATTAGGAG
>JADBJO010017723.1:0-5000 GCA_016801955.1 Conus betulinus | reverse complement strand
AGAGTGAACTGTTCAATTGACCAGTAGGGCTCCGTCTTGGGTTTAGGCTGTATCAGGCCAATTGACATAGGCTGAAACATCAAGGCTACATCAAAATGTTGTTACGTTCAGCATAGTTACGCAGGGATTGTCTTCAGTTATGACAAACTTCTAGCATCACATTATCATCAGTCCAAGATCCTCTGAAGGTGGAGTGTGGCTGCCCATGTGCCGGGGTAATCAAAAACGGTCACACACATAATGTTCTCATCCCCAGTTGATGCATTTCTGCCATAGTGTTCAAGTACTTTGGCTGTTTGGGTGACACCTAGAGTCTTTTAGCCAGGGTACAACAATAACAACAACAACAACGACTGGTAGGGCTGACTTGCTTTGGGTGTACCTGCCAGTAGTATCTGTACATTGAAAATGGCAGGGTCACGCTCACTGCATGTGGTTGCCGATACAGATTACCTTCCTTGCAGATTTCCAAACATCGTCTTTTTTTTTTTTTAATTCAGTTCTTTATATAATTAAAAGGATTTTATTGTTTTCAAAGATAGAAATAAATTTTACCCCTTTTTTTTTTTTTCTTTTCTTCTTTCTTTACTAGTGTAACTGCTCTCCACAGTGAAATGCATCTAACGTGGTTCAAATTCATATGCAGTGGATGAAACAGCTGCAAATATGATGGTTTCCTGTCTTGGTATGATTTTAGATGAATTCAGTTGGAAATTTAGCTTTACAAATTGGTGAGACACTGGAATTGTACAAATCGGTGAGACATTGGAATTGTACAAATTGGTGAGGCAATGGAATTGTACAAATTGGTTAGACATTGGAATTGTATAAATTGGTGAGACATTGGAGTAAGAGAGCTTTACAGAGTGGTGAGACATTGGAGCTTTACAAATGGGTGAGACATGGAACTTTACAGATCAGTGAGACATTGGAACTTTACAGATGGGTGAGACATTGGAACTTTACAAATGGGTGAGACATCGGAGCTTTACAAATGGGTGAGACATTGGAATTGTACAAATTGGTGAGACATTGGAGCTTTACAAATGGGTGAGACATTGGAGCTTTACAAATGGGTGAGACATTGGAATTGTACAAATTGGTGAGACATCGCAGCTTTACAAATGGGTGAGACATTGGAATTGTACAAATTGGTGAGACATCGGAGCTTTACAAATGGGTGAGACATTGGAGCTTTACAAAGTGGTGAGACATTGGAGCTTTACGAAGTGGTGAGACATCACAGCTTTACAAATGGGGTGAGACATCGCAGCTTTACAAATGGGTGAGACATTGCAGCTTTACAAATGGGTGAGACATTGGAGCTTTACAAATTGGTGAGAATCATCAGAGCTTTACAAATGGGTGAGACATTGGAGCTTTAACAAATTGGTGAGACATTGGAGCTTTACAAAGTGGTGAGACAACGCAGCTTTTACAAAGTGGTGAGACATCGCAGCTTTACAAATGGGTGAGACATCGCAGCTTTACAAATGGGTGAGACATTGGAATTGTACAAATTGGTGAGACATTGGAGCTTTACCAATGGGTGAGACATTGGAGCTTTACAAATTGGTGAGACATTGGAGCTTTACAAAGTGGTGAGACATCGCAGCTTTACAAATGGGTGAGACATCGCAGCTTTACAAATGGGTGAGACATTGGAGCTTTACAAAGTGGTGAGACATTGGAGCTTTACGAATTGGTGAGACATCAGAGTTTTACAAAATGGTGAGACATTCAAACATGGCTGAAATTAGTGGCAATTCAATGGTGCTGAAACTCCCAGTACTCCAGGGGCTCACACTGTCAGCTGCCTTTGACATGTCAACATGTTACTAAGTATAGATCCACAGCCAGCCTGTGGACTTCTGAATGGCCGCGGTGAGGCGAGAGCTCTGAGCTCGGATTGGGAAACTTCTGTTTGTATTCTGTGCGTCTTACGTGACAAGCGGAATTCTCTCACTGTCCGTGTGAAACGTGCTCTTGTTCTGGTTGTGTAAGTGTAGTGCTGGATAGGTCTCATGCCCCCCCCCCCCCCCCACACACACTTTTTTTTGGGATGGTTACCCCCCTCCCTCCCTCCCCCCCCCCCCCCCCCCCCCCCCCCCCCGCCTACTGTGTGCCTTAAGGTGGTGTTGTGCTGGTGGCTTTAGTGTAGTGTTATGTGGTCCCCCCCCTCCCCCCTTCCCTTTCCCACCCTCCTGAGATGGTTAGTTTGCCGTGTCGTCTGAGGTAATGGCGGACAATAACCTTTATGTAATCTTATCTACATTTCTGTCAGTCTTTGCCTCAGTCTATCTGTCTGACTGTCTGTCTGTCTCTCTTTCTCTCTCTCTCTGTCTCTGTCTCTCTCTCTCTCACCCACACCCCACCACACACACACACACACACACACACACACACACACACACACACACACACTTTTTTTTTTTTAATTACATACTACGCGTATTTACTCAGATCAGTGTTCAGTGGTTTATTTAACGTCCGTTCACCATTGACGATATTAGAAAGTATTTACTCATTAAGCAGCAAAATGAATACAAAAACAGATCACAAAACAAAGCTGACAGTGCACACACCTAAAAATAGTCTTCGTCTCAAATAGATCACAGTAATGTGGGCAATCCTTCACTTGTCTAAGTAGCTCTTAGGCTTCACATTTGTTCATTGCTGTTACCCCGCCATCATACTGTCTCTCTCCTTCACACGTACACACACACACGCACGCACACACACGCATGCATGCGTGCGTGCGTGCGCGCGCACGCACGCGCGCACCCCCCCACCCACCCACCCCACCACACACACATGTGCGAGTGAGAAACTCCCTCCTCTCATTCCCACTACTCCATACTACCTCCCTTATGTATTACCCTATCCCTAATCTCCCCCGCCCCCAGCTTCTCCCCCCCCCCCCCCTCCCCGCAACCCTCCACCATTTCCCACCCAACCCTTCCCTACCTCACCCCTCCCCCCCCCCCCCCCCACTCCAACCCCATCACCTACACCACCACCACCACCCCACCCTCGCGCCCCCTCAAGTGAAGGACACCAGCAGTGGTCGCCCTCCACCGGTGAAGTGTGGCCTGGATGACCTCTCTCTGTCTTATCTGCCGCCATCTGAAGAGGAAGGGAGGGGGGGGGGGAGGGAGGGGAACCCTTTTACCTCCAACTCCCTTTTTTCTTGTACACCCCCCCCCCCCCAACCCTCCCCTTCCCCTCCTCCTCCTCCCCCTATCCCTCCCTCAGGCCTCCCCCCCCCCCCCCTCCTTCAGAAGCTCTCCACGGTGAATTGTTATCAGGCGCCACATCGCCCGTGGCCACACTTGGGCCCCAACGAGGCAGCCAAGCAGGGGCGTGTGGCTCCCGCGGTTCAAGTCCTCCTCCTTTCTGCCCTCTTCTAGATTGTGATAGTATTGGGGGGGGGGGGTAGGGGGGGGGGCTCGACTTCTCGTCTCTGGCTTTCTCTCTCTTTACCTCACTGTGCAGTGAAATCCACTTTTATCTTTTTTTTTTCTTTCTTTCTCTCTTCATCTAATAAATTATGGAATCCCCCATCTCGCACCTTTTTGTTTGTTTGTTTGTTTGTTTTTTCTCCTCTTCCTCTCAACTGCTAACATCCCTCCCCCACCTCTCTCTCTCTCTCTCTCTCTCTGAATCTCTGTCTCTCTCTATCTCTCCTGTCTCTGTCTCTCCCCCCCCCCCCCCCCCTCTCTCTCTGTGTGTCCTACCTCTCTCAGTCTCTCTGCCTCTCTCTGTCTGTCTGTCTGTCTGTCTTCTGTCTGTCTGTCTCTCTCTCTCTCTCTCTCTCTCTCTCTCGCTCTCTCTCTCTCTCTCTCTCTCTCTCCTCTCTCTCCCTCCTCCCCCCCACCCCCACCCCCTCCGTCCTTCCCCCATCCCTCCCTCCCTTACTCTTCTCTTTTCTTTTTTGTCTTCCTGGTTACTGTGAAATGCCCTGCTCCCCCCCCCCCCCCCCCCCCCCCCCCTGTCTTCTCTACTATACTGTGGAATCCATTTCTGGGTCGTAACCTTCTTCTCATCCGTCTTCTTCTCTTCCTTGCTACTGTGGTATCCAATTCTTTCCTTTCCTTTTTCTTTTTGTACTCCCAGTTCTTAAAGAACAGGGAGTACTTTACAATGGAAACGAACAATGCTCTGTGTGTGTGTGTGTGTGTGGTGTGTGTGTGTGTGTGTGTGTGTGTGTGTCCGTGGTCAGAATGTGTTCTGCTCGCTCCAGACAAAACTTCTAGGCCGATCTTTCTGAAAAATTTGTAGGTGTGTTCTTTATGGGTCACGGATGATGCCCGATGTTTTATTTTACACCAGAATAGCCGTTACTAACGGCTTTTTTTAAAATGAGTATCTCAGAAAGTACTTGGCCGATTTATTACCTCAGTGATGAAATACATTATGACGCATGTTTGATTGTGACGTTTTTTAAATACATGCGTATTCCAGACAAACTGGGAGTACGTTTCTGCATTGCATCTTGTTTTCTCCTCCGCTGTTTCCATAAAATCCAACGTCGTTTGCTCAGTCTCATTCTCTGTGTTGTAAAGTCCATATATCTCTCTCTCCTTTTTTTTATTTATCATCTGTAGTGTGAAATGTCCTGCTGTCTCCTTTTCCCCTCTTTATTGTGAATTCTCTCTCTCTCTCCCCCCCCTCTCTCTCTCTCTCTCCTCCCCCCCCCCACCCCACTCTCTCTCTCTCTCTCTGTGCTGTGAAAATTCTGTCTTTTCCTCCCTTTCTTTTTGTCTCTTCAGTGTCATTCTCTCTCTCCCCCTTTTCTCTCGCTCTCCCTCCCTCCCTCCTTCCCAGTCTGACTGTATATCTGTATTTCCCTCTCTTTCTCTCCCTCTCTCTCCTCTCTCTCTCTCTCTCTCTCTCTGACTCTTTCCCTCTTCCTTACCGATGTGTGAAATGACCTTTTGTCGTTTTTCCTCTTTCTCTTGTGCCAGTCGTTTTTTCTCTCTTTCTCTTGTGCAGTGACC
>JADBJO010017722.1:22500-36919 GCA_016801955.1 Conus betulinus | reverse complement strand
TACTCACCCCCACATCTCACTCTCTCGGTCTGTCTGTCTCTGTCTCTCTCTGTCCTGTCTCTGTCTGTCTCTCTCTGTCTATCTCTGACTCTCTCTGTCTCTTTGTTCTCTCCTTTTTCTCTCTGTCTGTCTGTCTGTCTGTCTGTCTGTCTCTCTCTCTCTCTCTCTTTCCATATGTCTCTTTTGTGCTACTGTTTCCCAGCCCTCTTACCCCACCCCACCTCTCTCCCCCCCCCCGCTCTCTCTGTTTATCCACTTCTTTCTCACTTAATCCCCGTCCCTTCTCTCTCTCCCTGCTTCCCTCTTCATCCTCCAACTTTCTCTCATCTTCCTTCCCTCCCTGCCTTATCCCCCTCCCCCCCCCCTCTCTCTCTCCTTTGCCCCTCGCCCCATACCCCCCTTTCCACCTCTCTCTTTTTTCATTTCTCTCTCTGTCTCTGACTCTGCCCTCTGTCTGTCTGTCCTGTCTGTCTGTCTGTGTTTCTGTCTATCTCCTATCTTCTCTCTCTCTCTCTCTCTCTCTCTCTCTCTCTCTCTCTCTCTCTCTCTCTCTCTCTCAACCTCCCTCGCTCCCTCTCCCTCCCTTCTTTACCTAAGCGTATCATTTACAAGTGTTCTTTACATAAACCTTTACAAGAAGAGAAGTTCAAGTGATCAGCCCATGTGAAAGTATGTTCACTGGATCGTAAGTGTAGAAGAGCGCTGGGGAGATCACAGACCTTTGCCACGCTAAAGAGGTTATGGATCTCTGCCATTGATCTGGTTGCACACATATACACATAAAAGGCATGATTACTGTGACTTCACTCATTAATAGGGCCAGTGTAAAGAGTTTGATATCTACTTCTCTGAATCAGCTCAGGAGTGAAAATAGTTTTCTCCATCAGTGCAATGTAATAGCAGGTACATTTTATATTAGGATAAAATTAATTTTAAACAAAAGTCAAGTCTCTAAACACCCATTAAATGTAACGTTACGTAGGTAGTTACCAGTTCGTAGGCAATACGGAGACAGTTTTAACATTGATTGAAAAAGTAATATGCAATAATGTTACCAATCACATTATGAAACTGTGCTTTGATTCGAATTGTCACCAGTGATCAGGAACGAAATGGAATTAATTCGTCCTGGGGCCACATTTCATCTGTGTACCAAAATCGTGATCAAATCAGCCCTGTGGTTTTTTTTGCATAACCTGGTTGACGAATAAACAAACTATCAGACATTGATGATGGAGACAAAAACTCCCACAGATCAATTGAATCCTTCGTTTGAAAAAAAAGGGCGCAGATCTCAGCGGATTTGTTCCTACAATATAAAACGAAAAGCTCTGTCGTCCGACGATGAATCTTCACGCCTCGAAACGTCCAGAGACGACAGATGATGGGGGAGAACATTTCGCTGGTGGCGTTTCATTGGCTGGCTTGGGAGCCGGCAGATTAAAGGCTGACCTGTGGGCTCTTGTTATCAGGTCCCCATTTCTGTCGCGTCTAATGACTTTGAGCTTAAAAAAAGATTTCCCAGTGAAAGCATGTTGTCTCGCCTCATGCTCACTCTCCCTTCCATCAACACCGCCCTGTCTTTCTCCTCTCCCTCATTCCCCTGTGCTATCCTCCACCCCCACCCATTCTATCCACCCCCTCTCCCTTTCTGTCCCCCAAACCCCGTACTCCTCTCCCATTTTCTGTCCTCCCCCCAACCCTTACCTATCCCTATTCCTCGCTCTGCTCTCACCGCTCTCTCTCTCTCTCTCTCTCTCTCTCTCTCTCTCTCTCTCTCTCATCAAGCGCAGCACCTAAAAAAGCAGTTGTCCTATACTTTTTTTTTCAATAAGAAAAAACAACAGTAACAACCTTCAAAAGTGGGTTTTCATAATGAACAAAAACTACGATCTCTGATCTGACGCTGGTCTTGCATGTCCCATGAGGACCCAGGCATGATGGAATGCGAATGGATAACATGTTTGTCCACAGACTTGGCTGTTCGACTTTTTTAGGGGGAGGGTGGTGGTTGTTTAGGGGAGGGTGGTGATTGTAGTCTTAGCTGCCTGCTGTCTCCGGCTCATCATCATCTCCTCTATGTGCCTCACATGTATTGTTCATACCCTTTCCCTTTCGCCCGGTTCGCTCACTTAAAAAGTGGAAAGAAAATTTTCACTTTCATCCTTTGTACGTTTTGTGTCTTTCTGTCTTTACATTTTTCCTTTCTATTCTTTTCTTTTTTTTCCTTTCTTTCTTTGATTTTTTCTTTCGCTCTCTCTTTGGCCACATGCAAAAATAATACATCATAGGATATCTGATTACGTAAATTGGAGAACTGCCTGCTGGTATTATTTTTCATTTTTGTTGTTATCGTTGCTGTTGCTACTCTTGCGTTATGTATTCATCAGATGTAAACTTAGCTGTGCAGCTTTTCTGTTACTATCTTTATTAACAGAAGATGTAAAAATTGGTCTGTTGTTTGTTTGTTTATTTGCTTGTTTGTTTTTACTAGTTGGGAGTGGGGATGGGTGTGGGGTTGTGTCTATGAGTTCATAATCATTAGGGAATTTTGTGCCAAGCGTTTATGGGTTAGTTGCCAACGCTTACATCCATTTACCAATCATAAGTGGACCATTTCACTGGCTGGAGACTGAGAAATAAGCAGAATGGTCTGCAGATAGATAGGTAGGTAGAGAGAGAGAGAGAGAGAGAGAGAGAGAGAGAGAGAGAGAGAGAGAGAGAGAGAGAGAGAGAGAGAGAGAGATAATTTGAATTATTTTAGTGGTTGTTTTTTAATGACACCGCTGGAAACATTTGCTGCATGTGTGTGTATGCGTGTGTGTGTGTGTGTGTGTGTGTGTGTGTGTGTGTGTGCGTGCGTGCGTGCGTGCGTGCGTGCGTGCGTGTGTGTGTGTGTGTGTAAGGGTGGGAGGGGTGGGAGTGGGGGTTGATACCCTGCTTGAATAACCGAGCACATACATAGGTGAGCGTGTATGTTTTTGTTGTGTTTTTGTTTGGTGTGCGTGCGTGCGTGCGTGCGTGCGCGCGCGCGCGCGTATGTGTGTGTGTGTGTGTGTGTGTGTGTGTCTGTCTGTCTGTCTGTCTGTCTACTAGTGTAAATGTATTGGCTTTTTGTTTTCGTTCATGCCTTGAGTCACAAGCCTAGTGTGCATGTCAAATCATACCTCACTGAAGCAACGAAGTCTGAATCCTAGAGTCCGAGACAATACGTTTGTTTTTCAAGCCAAATAGTGTGAAAACAATCGGCGGACGATAAAGCTTCAAAACCGTGCTTCATTTCAGAATAGACTCTTCCGGGAATTGTTCCAGCAACGCGAAAAAAAAATATATCTATTTAGTGATCTGGAACTAACTTCTTTTGCCCTGCGAGAGTTTCACGAATGACGGGTCAGAAGATGAGACTCTTTCCTGCAGGGAATTGGGGGCCTGCACATTCATGTCCGACTGTGGAATGTGTCAGGTTGCGCCGTTTCTTTCCTAGATGATTGCGCTGCGCTTAAAAACTATTTCCTGAGGAAAGAAGATTGTAACAAGTCATCCGTTACTGTGAGCTCTCTCTCTGTCTGTCTGTCTGTCTGTCTGTCTGTCTGTCTCTCTCTCTCTCTCTCTCTCTCTCTCTCTCTCTCTCTCTCTCTCTCTCTCTGTGTGAATGTGTGTGTATGTGTATACCAAGGAACGACAACGAAACCAACACTGACTGTGAAAGTGTGTTAAAAGAGTTAATAACTGACCAGTTGGAACTTACCCAAGAAACTGAATTCGATAGGGTGCATAGACTAAATCCCAAACGTGACTCCCCCATCATAGCCAGATTCGTGTTTTATAAACAGAAAGTAGAAGTGTTGAAGGCTAAGGGCAAACTCCGGGGAACAAATATTTTTGTCGGTGAAGACTTTTCTGTTCGTGTGAGAGAGATTAGGAAGAGGTTGACACCTCATGTGAAAAAAGCTAGGAGCGAGGGTAAGCGGGCCACTATAGTTTTCGACCATCTTCTAATCGATGGCAATAAATTCACTGTAAATGGAAACGACGAGCTTGTAAAAAATGAAATAATGTGTCGGCCGGCCCCAAAAACTCGTGTAAAAATAAACCGTGGTTAAAGGGAACACACACTAGTGTAACACCGGTCCTTGCCTCGCTGTGTGGCAGTAAAGGTGACACTGGGGTAGCACGTGCAGAGCATGATGTATTTGACAGCGTGTTTTTTGACGTTAGTTCAGCTTCTTCTCTTCTACACAAAACGAAAGCTATGAATGTATGTTACAATCTGATATGTGTTGTGTGTCTGAAAATGCACATGATTGTCCCCCTTCGGCCACTGTGCACAGTACGAATGAAAACGAGTTTTTTTTTGTGAATATTGATTCCAAATCTTTCACCATTTTACACTGGAATGTTAACGGGTTAATTTCAAAAGTACGCGACAATGATTTTGTGTCGTTTGTTCGTTCGTTCGTTTGATATTATTTCTTTGGTTGAAACTTTTGTGGAGGATTTCCACTCTTCTGTATTTTTTTGATTATGAAGTGTATTGTAAACCAGCTATAAAGCTCTCGGCTCGTGGTAGACACTCGGGTGGTTTGTTGTGTCTGATAAGAAAGGAGCTTTGCTCATTTGTAAAACTCTTGAATATTCAGTCAGATAATTTCTTCGCGTTTATAATTGACAAATCTGTGTTTGGTACCATTAAAAATGTATTATATGTGTGTGCATATGTGCCTCCTGTGGATTCACCATATTACTTGCACTTCAATCTTGAAAATGGAATAAGCTTATTGTTTGAATTTATATATGATTGTATGCTTTCTTTGTGATGACGTGTTTTGTATTGATTAGTGGTGATCTCAATGCCAGAACTGCAAATTTTTCAAAGGATTTTGGAGAAAAATATCTTAGATTTTGGTAAACAGCATTCTAGCGGCCCATTATACACTGACAGAAATTCTGAAGATAAAAAACTTAATAACTATGGCAAAATGTTGCTTGATATGTGTACAGGTCTATACTTATGTATTTTGAATGGTATGTGTGAGGGCGACCAGGAAGGTCGCTACACGTACGTATCTGAAAGTGGAAATAGTGTTGATGATTATTTTTTAATGTCAAGGGATATGTTTGCTAGTGTTTTTGACGTCTGTGTACTTCATGTATATGAACGTATTGAGTCTGATCATATGCCTATTGTTTTAACCATTAATGTTAACAATAATCGATTAAATCAACCCAAAGACAAGAACATTAACAATTTTGTGGAAAAGTTTGTTTGGAATGAAAATTATAAAGATCACTTTACAGACATGATGTGTTCATCTGAGATCCAGCAGAGAGTCGAAATGGCTATCAGGCTAATTGATGTCAATGTAAATGACGCGCTCAGTACTTTTAATTCTTGTTTAAAAGATGCTGCAAAATGTATGACAAAGCGGATAAATGTAAATAGTCGTAGGGAATGTGATGATTGGTATGACACTGAGTGTCGCCAAAGTAAAAGGAATGCTAGAAGATTATTAAGTAAGTCAAATCGTAGTAAACTTTCAACGGATCGAGTTTTGTATTGTAATGCTAGGCGGGAATACAAACAACTTTTGAAAACGAAAGAAAGGGATTTTAACAGAGCATTGTTAGAAAAATTAGTAGCGTCTGTAAACTCTCAGAAAGATTTCTGGAACACAGTACAGAAGATTAGAGGTGGTAAGAAACAACCTTTAAATAATATTACTTTGGAGAATTGGTTTGAACATTTTAAAGGACTGCTTGAAAGAAATGAAGATGTTGGTAATTTTATTAGCACAACCATGTAGTGATGGCGAAAGTGCTGGCAACGATAGTGGTAACTGTCCTTTAAATCGTCCAATCTCAAATGAAGAAATTCTGTTGGCATTAAGAAAATTAAAAAAAATGGCAAAGCTGCAGGCCCTGACGGGATAATTGGAGAGATAGTTAAATATGCTTGCAAATCTGAACTGGTTGTTTGTTTTCTAAAGAATTTCTTTAATGCTTTGTTTGACAGGGGTCTTTTTCCAGAAATGTGGTCGGAGTCAATTATCCTTCCATTGTATAAAAAAGCTGATGCTAATAATCCAAACAATTATCGAGGAATATCTTTGTGCAATATATGCAGTAAACTATATAGCACTGTCCTTAATAGAAGACTTCAGGAATGGGTAGAAGAAAATAACTTAACTGGTGAATTTCAAGCTGGGTTTAAACAGAATTATTCAACAGTTGATCATATGTTCACTTTGATGTCGTTTGTTGAAAAACAGTTTGGATTGAATCGTAAATTGTATGTAGCCTTTATAGATTTTGAGAAAAGCCTTTGATTCTGTAAATAGAAGTATCCTTTGGCCGATTTTGCTCAAGAATGGTGTTCATGGTAAATTGTATAAGTCCATTATCAGCATGTATGACTCTGTAAAAGCAAGAGTGCGATGTGGAGGATCTCTTACAGATTATATATACTGTACATCCGGGGTAAACAAGGAGATGTTTGCAGCCCTGTTTTGTTCTCATTATTCATTAATGAATTAACGTTGGAAGTTAATTAATTCTGGAAGACATGGCGTGCGGTTTGTAAATGATGTCTTAGAAATATTTATTCTGCTATTAGCTGATGATGTGGTATTGTTATCCGAAACTATTGTTGGTCTGCAAACACAGCTGAACAGTCTAGAAAGAGCTGCTGTATCACTTCAATTAAATGTAAACATGACAAAAAGCAACATAATAGTCTTTAGAAAAGGAGGTTCTTGCTGCTAGAGAAAGATGGAGTTATAATGGAAATATTTATGCCAGTAGTAAATGTTTACAAATATTTGGGTATATTCTTTTCAACACGCCTGAGCTTTACATTTGCTTGTAAAGATCTTGTGAGCAGAGCTAAATACGCCTTATTGTGTATCATGAAAAAGCTGACAATATTGAATAACAATTCTTTAGCACTATTTTTAAAACTTTTGATTCTCAGATCCAACCAATTGTGCAATATGGTGCTGAACTATGGGGTATTAGCAGCTCTGCTTATGAGGTGGAGAAGCTACATTTATACGCACTGAAGAAGTTCTTGGGAGTATCTATATATACGCCTAATGATTTAGTCTACGGGGAGACAAATAGGTATCCTATATATTTAGTTTCTATAGTCAGATCCATTCGTTATTGGTTAAAGTTAACAAGAATGCAATCACATAGATTACCCCATAGAGCTTATAATATGTTAGTTGAGTTTGATGCCAAAGGCAAGACAAATTGGGCTTCGAGGGTAAGACTAAAATTGTATGAATGTGGATTTGGCTTTGTATGGGAAAGTCAGGGTGTTGGGGACATTCGTGGTTTTATCCGTGAATTTCGTCAGAGATTAATAGATTGTCGATGGCAAAGCTGGCATTCTCATGTTCAGGAAAGTGACAGATATGATATCTATCGTATGTTAAACGCAGAGCATAGATTGCCATTGTATTGTCTATAAACTTAGACAAACATTTGAGATACATCTTAGCAAAATTTAGATTTGGTATCACAGAAATAGGTAGTCATTTTAATCGTTATAGAGAACTCAGTGATGATCATCTCATCTCCTTTGCCCATTATGTCACGAGGCTTTTGATAATGAAGTTCATTTTGTATTTTCGTGCCAGGAACTTTATTGTATTAGGCAAGAGTTCATTCCAGAAAAATACTGTAGACAACCATGTATCTTCAAGCTGATTATGCTAATGACTTCAAAAAATGAAACACTTGTAAAGCGGTTTGCTTTGTTTTTGTGCAAAGCATTTATGTTTCGAAAATTTCTTACAGCCTAGGTTCTTTTGTATCATCAAATGCTTGAATCTCGTTTAGCATGGTTACATATATTATCCCCCTTCTGAGGGGCTATGGCCTAACAGAATAAAGATCTGAATCTGAACAGATCTTCATAAAATAGTAAAACCTTTTTTGGTTATTCAAGCATTGACTTTCTGGATTTTCCATATTCTGTTAAAAGGACACAAGGAGGGTAACTCCTTCAGATGTTCCTAAAATAACGTCCCCCCCCCCCTCCCCGGTGGAATCATCTTTTTCTTTTATCATACATGAACTGACGCTAAGAGGAAAGGCAGGTTCCATGCTACCTTTTCTTTTTTTCATCCCTCCCTCCATCCACCTCCACATATCCGCCCCACCCCCCCCCACCCCCCGAAAAAAAATTCTTGGTGTCGCTTCATTAGGCGTGTTGTGGACCAGTATAATGTCCAAGACAGTCTGCAGGATTTCATCAGGTTCTTGGGGTCCTCATTGAAAATGGCTTCGAGTAGTTGTGTGTCAGGTGTAGGTGTGGGTACTTTGGCTGCATCTACTTGTGTTTTATATTCTTTGAATCCATGGTTTCTTTAGAAATGTTCCCAATTTTTTTGCGAAGGTGCTTGTACTTCTGATATGCCATGGAAATGTGTTATTCGCATCTGTGCACGTATGCATCTGCTTTTGCTAGTTTTTCGATTTTGTTGAATTTCCAACGCTGCCATGATTTTAAAGAAAATATTTCCGTTTGCATTTGTATTTGAAAAAAAAAAAAAAACTCCCTCAAGTAACGCAAGTTCTTGTCATCAGCCACTAATTCCAGACATTGTCGATTTCACACTCTACAATCCTCCCCACATGAATTCCAGACATTGTCGATTTCACACTCTACAATCCACCCCACGTGTGCGTGCATACCGCCATCTCACAAGCCACTTCATCAAAGGCGATAATTTCGCCTGATTTCTCTTTCTTCACGCTTGACGTGTTTCTTTTGTTTATTTCTTGCTTTTTTGTTTGTTCGTTTGTTGTTGTTGTTATTTTCAACGATAAACCTTTGTAGAAACGTTGTTTATCTACATTCTTCCATCTCCATTCCTAAGATCTTGGATGGGTAATCTTTCTTCTTTCAACGTTGTTTATCTGCATTTTTCCGTCTCCACTCCTAAAGTCTTGATTGGGTTTTCTTCCCTTCTTTCTTAGTTCCTTGTGGGAAAATTGCAATTCTTCTTTTATTTCTTTCAACTTTGATTCCAACATTTTTTTTAAGCACGTGTGCATGTGCTGTGTGTGTGTGTGTGTGTGTGTGTGTGTGTGTGTTTGTGTTTGTGTGTGTGTGTGTGTGTGTGTGTGTGTGTGTGTGTGTGTGTGTGTGTGTGAAGGGTTATGCATGTGTGTTTTTACATCTATCTATCTATCTATCTATCTATCTATCTATCTATCTATCTATCTATCTATCTATCAATCTATCTATCTAAATGTGCGCGTGTGTATGTGTGTGTATGTATGTGGGTGTGTATGCGTCTGTGTGTGTGTATGTGTGTGTGTAAGTGTGTGTGTGTGTGTGTGTGTGTGTGTGTGTGTGTGTGTGTGTGTGTGTGTGTGTGTGTGTAAGTGTGTGTGTGTGTGTGTGTGTGTGTGTGTGTGTGTGTGTGTGTGTGTGTGTGTGTGTGTGTATCTGTCTGTCTGCGCGCGCGTGTACGGTTGTGCTTGTGTATCAACTTTACAGATTTACCCCTCCCCTACCCCCACTCCCACCCCTCCACCTTTTTATTTCCCAAGGGGAGTGAAGTGGAGAAGGTCACATCAGTCAGTTGATGCTGATCTTCCCGTCCTGCCTCAGCGCTCTTCCCCCTCTCCCTTCCCTTTCTCCCTCCCTCCCCCTCCCCCTCCCCCCGACACGAAAGCAGAAATCGGACAACGTCCGCGCCATTAAAAGCAATCAGGGTGTCTGGTTTTTATGTCCGCCTTTTTTTCTGGTTTTTATGTCCGCCTTTTTTTCTCTTTGCTTGTCTCTATTGTACTGGAAGGTGAAGGGTTAATGCCGCCGGTCTTTACACACACACACACACACACACACACACACACACACACACACACACACACACACAACACCCACACTGTCTGTCTGTCTGCCTGCCTGTTTGTTTCTTTTATGGGCAGAACAAAGCTGCTCATGTTCAGACACAAAATAATCCTCTTTTTTAGTATTGATCATTTCAAAAGCATCCAAAATCTGCACACATTTATGATATGCATCAATACAGAAACTTCGTTTCAATATTTCATCGATTGAAACTGGATGCTTTTAGAACTAAATATAGCTCTGCAAACAAAATGCATATGCGGGGAAACAAATTGACAAGAGATCATGTTTGTTCGAATGTGCGCCTCTCAAGGCATTTTGCCCACATTTATCAGGCATGTCTGTGACAGATATATTTTTTTCTGATATTGATTTTGCTTTGAAAGTTACTTTCTGCTTGATTTGTAGCCCAGTCAGGTATTTGCTTTAATCTGATATTGATAGGGTGTGTAGGTTTGTTAGTTTATTCGTTTGCCTGTTTAATTGTTTTTCTGATGTTATGTACACCACCCTCCGCTCACTCCCAGCCCCTCCCTACAGACACACACACACACACATACACACACACACACACACACACACACGCGCGCGCGCGCGTGCGCACACACACACACACACACACACACACACACACACACTTGTAAGCAACATGAACAAACTCTATCTATCTCCTTCTATTTGCCTGTCTATCTCTCCTTTCTTGTCTAATATCACATAGTTTGTGAAAAGACGTTCGTGTAGATTCTGGCGTCATGGTTGAATCAGACAGATACCAACGATACCTTGCTATTCATCAGAGGCTGAAAGACAATTGATGTAGTCACATTACAGAATATGAAAAGTTTGACATTGTGCAGCCGTTAGGATTTATCACTTAAATTTGGAAACGTATTGGATTTTTGAAGGCAGATAACTCCGTCAGATAATTACTGACACGTTTTTTTCGAATGAACACTTGTAACATTACAGCGTGAAATGCTTAAACAGAGTTGTTGTTTTTTTTTGTTGAGTTATAAAAGCGTGAACTATTTACTACGTACGTTTTTTTCTCCTGCGAGCCATGATTTGAGAAAAGACCTTATGCCTGATTGTTATTCCGACCTTTCATCCACGTTTGAATTGTAAATTGTTTTATTACAGCCGCTGCAACAATAAGAACAACAACAACAACAACAACAACGACGACGACGACGACGACGACAACAAACAACAACAACAATGATGATAATAATGATGATATAATAATAATAATAATAATAATAATAATATGATTATGATAATAGTAACAATAATAATAATAATAATAACTGAAAAAACATGATAATGATGATAATGATGAAAATAATGATAATTATAATAATAATGATATTAATAATATTGATGATAATACTGATGAGTTAAATAAATAAATAATCATCATAGGAGCAACAACAGCCACAACAATAACAGCAATAATCATTACAAAAGTAATGATACAACAACAACACAACAACAGCAGCAAGAATCATACTAATGGCACTACTACTACTACTACTGCTGCTGCTGCTGCTGCTGCTGCTGCTACTACTACTACTACTGCTACTGCTGCTGCTGCTACTACTACTACTGCTGCTGCTACTGCTACTACTGCTGCTACTGCTACCACCACTATTACTGCTACTACTACTATTGATAATAATAAGGAGGAGGAGGAGAGCTAGAAGATGAAGGAGGAGGAGGAGGAAAGAAGAAAGAAGAAGAAGAAAAGAAGAAGAGGAGGTAAAGAGAAGAAGAAGAAAAAAAGAAAGGAGGGGAGGAGGAGGAGGTGGAGGAGGAGGAGGAGAGAAGAAGAAGAAGAAAGAGAAGAAGAAGAAGAAGAAGAAGAAAAGAAAGAAGAAGGAAGGAGGAGGAGAGAGGAGGAGGAGGAGGAGGAAGAAGAAAGAAGGAGGAGGAGGGAGAAAAAAAGAAAGTTAATGACTATCACCGTGCTAATGATAATAACAACAAGATACGAATTCATACAGCAATACATACAGATTAAGGATAACCAGCTCATACCACTTGGCAGTCCCAGGGAACAACGAAAGAAAAACATCAACATGCACCCACCCACCCACACACGAATAAACACGATCAAGTGTAATGAGTATAACAGTAATTAACGTCAACACCAATGCGTGTATCGTGCGCAGCAATTAGCACGAAAATCAGCATAAACTGTTATCTCATACAAACGTACCCACAGGGGCTTGCAGTCCTGCGCGTTGACGTTGCAAATAGAGTAAAATGAAAACATTGCAGTGTAAAGGCTTTTTAAGCGAAGGCATCTTTGCTAAATGGATGAAACCGAATTAACGCTAAAACGTATTATGATATGGTTCACAGTTTGCAGACTGATTCAGTTACCATTTGCATGTGACATAATCACGCAACTTCACCATCGATTCGGTTTTGTTTTGTTTTTTTGCTGAACAGTATTTTCATCATCATTCTCTCTCCTCTGTCTCTCGGCCTTTATTTTGTCCCTCTCCGTTTTCGTCTGTCCGTCCTGTCTGTCTGTCTGTCTGTCTGTCTGTCTGTCTGTCTGTCTGTCTCTCTCTCTGTCTCTGTCTCTCTCTCTCTCTCTCTCTCTCTCTCTCTCTCTCTCTTACTCACTCACTTATTCACTCATTCATTAACTCGCTCATTCATTCACACCATCCCTTCACTCACTCACTCACTCACTCACTCACTCACTCTCTCTCTCTCTCTTTCTACCCCCCCCGCTCTCTCTCTCTCTCTCCCCTCTCTCTCTCTCTCTCTCGCCCTCCCCCCCTCTCTCTCCCCTCCCTTCTGTCTCCCCTTCCTCAACTGCTATCTGCCACGAAAGTCGATTACAACAAATTTGATTTCGGACAGCTAAATGACATTTTGCTTATTTCCTCCGCCATTCTATGCCTGACTGCTTTAAAAAACCTGGACACAAAATATATCAATACAAAAAATAACAAGAATTAAAAATAGTCCAAGACATGGAATGGAAAAGGGAAGGCAGAAAAAGAAATAAACATAGACTTATTTTCTGTGAATATCCGGGTTGTCACAAATAATTTCAATCTGTTTCAATAGCATTTCGCATTTTCTACATTTACAGTAATTTCTCGCTGAGTCTCTCTCTCTCTCTCTCTCTCTCTCTCTCTCTCCCTCTCATCTCTCTCTCACTCTCACCTCTCTCTCACTCTCTCTCTCTCTCTCTCTCTCTGCTCGCTCTCATGTGTGTGTGTGTGTGTGTGTGTGTGTGTGTGTGTGTGTGTGAGTGTGTGTGTGTGTGTGTGTGTGTGTGTGTGTGTGTGTGTGTGTGTGGTGTGTGCGTGTTTGTGTGTGTGTGTGTGTTTGTGAGTGTGTGTGTGTGTGTGTGTGTGTGGTGTGTGTGTGTGTGAGTGTGTGTGTGTGTGTGTGTGTGTGTGTGTGTGTGTGTGTGTGTGTGTGTGTGTGTGTGACTGCCGAAAACGAGGAAATGCACAAAGTACGATGCGCTATCAATTCAATCGAATTTACAATGCACCGTGTTTTTGTGTTCCAAGCACCTCTAAAACATACATTGTACGAGGAGTGCATTCAAATAGATCGTCTGAAATTGACAACCCCTCCCCCACCCCCCTCCCCTTTCCCCATCCCTCTGTCCTCCTCCCCCTTCCCTAGTAAACTGACGTAGAACAACAAAACCAGAAGCAATAGAAAACTAAAGAAGCAAAGTGGACACCAGCTTTGCGATGCCATACATGAGATACAGGACGGACTCTGATTGAAAAAAACACACCCTAAAACCGCTATGGATTCGATCCTCGTTACAATCCTATAATTGAGGCATTTTTAGATCCGGCAGGCGCTTCCCCAAAGATGTTCAGGGCGTTGTGGACTCTGCTTTGGAAAGACAGGGTTTGCTCAGTGACACACCATCCTCTCAGCCTGGGCAGCCCTGATGCTGAACTTCTGTGGCTGAAATTGCATATGCCAGTATTTTTCCGGGACTGTTCACGCGCATACAACGAGGTTTAACATCCCCCACTTTCTTAGGGTGACGTGGCATGCTAGGATTATCATCCGAGAAGAATGAGGGAGAGAAAGTATCTTGTCTACTACTACACTGGCATCACCAGAACAAACACAAGCATGGTGAATAGCGAACATGGCAATTTTGGTGGAGGGCATCAGTAAGATTTGAACTTGGAACGCATGAAGGCAACTCCGCCCTTTGGACCTGGATGACGCCCGGACATAAAATGACGGAAAGCAAAGGGTGCTTACAGCCTCTGGCAATTCATTAGCTTCAGATATCATAGCAAGAATGTCAACACCTTCATCCTCGTTAGTTAGGAAGAAGAAAAAGAAAATAGTGTATCCGATTCTGTGGCCCTGGGTCATGATCCTCAGTGTTGAATTCTCCTCTACCTCTACGCCTGAGGCGGGTTTGTGCTGTCTGTTTCCATGATGCCCGATTCATAGGAACTTTTGCTGGAGGCACGTAGCACCGGTCTTCACCCCAGAAGGAAGAGATGTAGAAAGGAAAGGGATGGGAGGGAACGAGGAGTT
>JADBJO010017722.1:15000-17500 GCA_016801955.1 Conus betulinus | reverse complement strand
ACACACACACACACACACACACACACACACACACACACACACGCACGCACGCACGCACACACACACACACACACTTACGCACACACACACAGGCATGCACGCACACACATACACACACACGCACGCACGCACGCATACACACACACACACACACACACACACACTCACGCACTCTAACAGAACTGGGAGTACAAAAACATCATTATCAGTGCAACGTATAATTATGTCAGGGACACCAGTCGGGGAAAATAATTGTCAGTTCTTGAGAGAATAAGTCTCACATTTAACGCTTTATTATGTCCTGAGTTTTTATCCGTTGCTTCTGTCTTCTGGTAGATTATGTCTGAAAGGTTGATGCTCAACCCCTTGGGAGCAACATCTGTTAAAATAGTATGGTAAAAGGAAGTTTTAAAAATCAACAGATCTGTTTCGAGCGCTGGCTCTCCTCAGGATGGTTTTGGTCGCCTACTGCCGGTGTTATATGGCCTAATGTCACTGTTTGCACGTGCGGATTGGCTGCACGTGTTGTTCGGTTTTTCAGGTTGTTTACAGTTCAGGGTGCGTTTGCTGACAACGATTTCCATTTGTGCCTGCAGTTGTTTACTATTTCTACTTTAGTATTTAGGGTTGCTAAGTATGGTTTGCATAGTATTTACCATTTTTCTGTTGAACATAGGTTGCATCTTTTTGAAATGTTATTGTATGGTGATGCCCTTTTTATGATTTTCCAGGATATGTTATAGTATAGTTTATTTTTTTTTGTCTTTAAGTCTCCAAATATATTTGCTCAGTTCTGTTTGGTTTTTGTATTTTACTTTGTTGAATGACTGTTTTATGGTTTGCATATCTGGTTTTGATTGGATGAATCAATTATATTTTTAAGGTTAGGAATGCATGAATATGATAGTTTGATGGTGTTCTTGTTGAATATTTTGGACAATTTGTGTTCTTTTGGCGAGTCACTCATTGCCAATGCGTATTTGTTTATCTATCTATCTGTCTGTCTATCTCTCTATCTCTCTATCTATCTATCTATCTGTCTGTCTGTCTGTCTGTCTATCTATCTATCTATCTATCTATCTATCTATCTATCTATCTATCTATCTATCTATCTATCTATCCATCCATCCATCCATCCATCCATCCATCTATCTATCTATCTAATCTATATATATATATCTATATATCTATCTTTCTCTCTAACGTCTACTTATATTATCAATCTATCTATCTATCTATCTATCTATCTATCTATCTATCTGTCTCTGTTTATCTGTTTATCTGCTCTTCTATCTATCTATCTATCTATCTATCTATCTATCTGTCTATCTATCTATCTATCTATCTATCTATCTATCTATCTATCTATCTATCTGCCTGACTGTCCTACCCGTCCCGCCATATATCTGCTTGTTTATATCTATCTATCTACCTATCTATCTATCTCAAATTATCACTCTATCTCTATCCGTCGACCCATTCATATTTTTATCTATCTATCATCTAATCAATTATCTATCCATTGATCTGTTTCTATGTCTACATGTGTCTGCTCATTTACATACACTTCCAAGTACCTTGGTAGTAAATCAGTTTCACATTACAGCGAACGCAGGAACTATTGCTTTGTGTGTAAGGTCACTTTGGTAATGGTTTGATGTATGCTTCAATTAAAGGAAACAGAGATGTGCGGATGAGGTGTAGCGTGTATAGACTAGTCCGCACGCAATGACGCCTCCTGAAACTGTAAACAGAGAGTTGTTTTTTCTATCAAAAGGCAAGGTGGACATCTAATTCATTGGAATCCGCATTGTGCTCCTATCTAAGCCCTATCCTATTCTTGGTCCAAACTGTGCAAGAGGACATTGGAGGCTGTGTAATGCCGCAGGGTCTCTTTGTGGCTTCAAGAAGAATTTGAAGGATCTGTTCGTCGTAGTAGAAGGACGATTTGCAAACAGTTGTGCAGGTTTCACACACTTATTACAATTCTGAAAAAAAATGTTGTATACAAGGGGGCACACACATGCGGGAAAAGGGGAGTTATGAAACCGAAAAGAAACAAAGAAAGGATTGCAAAGATACAGAAAAACATCCTCCTCCAGGCAATTAATACATTTTGGCGAGAAACAGTACAATCTTTGTCTACTACACTGACAGAATAATAGCTTTATAGACAACATTCCCACCCAGCAATATAAACAAATATAACCACCACGATGAAGGAGAGATAAAAAAAAAACAGAGAGAGATGGGGATGGGCTTGGGAGGAAGAGGGCAAAGAGAGAGAGAGAGAGAGAGAGAGAGAGAGGAGAGAGAGAGAGAGAGAGAGAGAGAGAGAGAGAGAGAGAGGTTTTCGATGTTCGGGAAATGATAGGCCAGTGTGTGGTGTACGACAATCACAGGAATATGTAAGAAGCTTTGAAACGGGGACATTAATTCTATAAAATATAACATAATACACACCCATACCTAGCCACTATGATGCCGCGCGTATGATTTG
>JADBJO010017722.1:0-10000 GCA_016801955.1 Conus betulinus | reverse complement strand
ATGCCATGAACACATATCTTCCCAAGGGGAAGAAAACACCACAAACTCACATCTTCTCTGGAAGACAAACACTACAAACACAGGACTTCTCTGGAAAAGAAAATCTCACGAACACACATTTTCCCTGGAGAAAAGAGGCACCTGTTTCAAACACACACACACACGCGCGCGCGCGCGCGCGCGCGCGCAGCGCACACACACACACACATCTCTCTCTCTCTTTCTCTCTCTCTCTCACTCACTCACTCACACCTTCCGTGGAGAACAAAACACCATGAACACACAATTTTCCCTGAAGAGTTAAACACCATGAACTTGCGTCTTCCCTAAAGAACACAATACCATGCTTACACACCTTTCCTGGAGAACAAACATCACGAACACAGCTCTTTCCTCGCGAACAAAACACCACGAACACATGTCTTCCCTATAGAACACAACACCATGCTTACACATCTTCCTTGGGGAACAATTACCACGAACACGCATCTTTTCTGGGTAAAAAACAAAACAGCACAAACATACGTCTTCCCCAGAGAACACAACAGCACAATAACGCATCTCTCCTGGAGAACAAACACCACAAACACACATCGCCTCTGGGGAACAAAACGCCACGAAACACACATATCCCCTGAAGAACAAAACACCAGGGGAGGGGGGGAGGGGTTGGAACCACACATCACGTACACACACCTTGTTCCACATCCAGCACCTGCTGAGGCCATGAGGCCAATACAACACAAGCAGACACCTTTCCACTCTGCATTTGTTACTTTTGTCTATCCTTTTCAGTGGTGAAAATTGCAAACACCGTCCCTTCCTTCCTTCAGCTATGATCTCTCGATGTCAAACCTCCAGGCATGTTTCCTTTCCGCCTCTAAAGAAAAAGAAAACCAGCCAACGGTCTCCCATTTCTGCCCCATGTCATCCCCAGAAGGCACAACAACAACCAGCTCCTCATTCTGTAACTATCATCTCCAGAAATCAAAGCAATCAACACTTTCCTTTTCTATGTCCATCATCCATGCAAAAAAAAACAAGACAACAAAACAGATTTGTTTTCTGTGCCCATTATCTGTAGAGAACAAAAAAGCAATAAAACACCTTCCTTTTTCTGCACTTGTCATTTCTAACTGAAAGAAACAACAAACACCTTTCTTTTCAGCATCTTCATTTCTACAAGATAAAGCAGGAAACACCTTTGCTTAACAGACCTGTAATCTTTAATGAAAAAATATGAAATACTTTCCTTTCTATACATGCTATCTTTAGAGGAGCACTGATTATCAATATCTTCCCATCGCCATACAAGTCAAAGCAATAAACAGCTTTTCATACCTGTCACCCCTACAAGTGAAAACAGTCAATGCCTTTCCTTTCTTATCTCTAGAGGACTACTCAAGAAATAACTTTCCTCCCTGTACCCATTACCTCTACTCGTTAAAGCAACAGCCACTTTCCCTTCTGTATCTGTTAATTAGTAGAGACTCCTATCAATAATCAGCAATAGACTCCCTTGCTACATCTATTATCTTTACACGTTAAACCAACACTTAACATGTGACACCTGTCATTTTCAGAGGACATTCCAACAAAGATCTTTCTGTCTGCCCTTGCTGTTTCTTGGGGTCCAAGCAATATTTCAATTCCGCGCATATCGACTCTAGCGGGCAAAGCAATAAACACCACCCATCTCTGCAATGAGCATTTTCAGAAGGCAAGTCAACGAGTTCTTTCCATGCCTTCACCCATAATTTCCAGACATCAACACACCACTGTCCTTTCCTCACCCCTCACTTCTACAGCTTAAAGCAACAACCAGCAATCCTTTCTACACACATCATCCCATCAGAACAAAGCCATAGAAATATTTTCTCCTGCGTAACCCGCCATCTGTGAAGAACAACATGCAGGGAGATAAAAGCACCACAGACACATTTTCGTCCTGTGTCGATGATTCCTGGAGGAGGAAGCATTAGGAACAAACACATACTTCAGCCTCTGACATCTCTTGGAGAGGATGCAACTCCAACACCTTCCCAAACAGCATCAGCTTTCCCTGGGGGACACAAAAGACTGCAGCATTAACACATTGCCCTTGTGTGATCTGTCATCTGTGAAGATCAAAAGAACACTGGCGAACAACTTCCATTCCTTTTATTATTATTTCATAAGGAAACTCAGCAAGCCCCTTCTCGGCCCACTCGCCGCTGGCGTCTGTCATTTCTGCAAGGCAGAGGATCAAGCATCCTTTTCTTCTGCTTCTGTCATCTTCGGAGGACTACAACAAATATTAACTGTCTCTCTCTCCTTCCACACCCTATTTCTCCCTCTTGTCCCCTTCTGAGAATCTCCTTACCACGCCTCCCCTTCCCTTTTGGGCACCTAACCCCATCTCCGTCTCTGGATTCATTTCATGTCGGGGCTCTGACAATTCAGTATCCAATGTTTGATGAAGTTTTTATGTTGTATGAGCGAGCCTTCAGTTTTCTTTTTCAAAAACATGTCAGTGTGAATGTGTTGGACTGTCCAGTGATGTGCATATGCTTTTCAGTTCTGATGGTTCCAGAGTGGAAAATGACCATCTATAATACCTATCTGAAAAAGAAGGTTTGAACACGAAAGAAAGACAGAGCTATATCACACACACACACACACACACACACACACACACACACACACACACACACACACACACACACGCACGCTCACTCACACACACACACACATCTACACACATGCACGCACAAACACACACACACAAACATACATTTGTATACCCACATGTGCACCCATATAAACAGACAGACAGCTCACATGCATGCATCCATGGACGAGCACACACACACACACACACACACACCACACACACACACACACACACACACACACACACACACACACAAAACACATGCGCGCGCGTGCGCACATCGCATGCGCGCTCGTGCTTGCGCCTGCATCCACACACGACATGAGACACAGAAAGAGATACAGACAGAGAGAGAGAGAGAGAGAGAGAGAGAGAGAGAGGGATGCGATGGATCGAGAGATTACGTTCACAAATGGTGCGTTACAATTCGCTTCGCTCAGGTAATCTTTTTCGGCAGAGAGTAATGTCCCGTGACAGACATGGGAACCTGATAAGGATCTACACGCTTCTTTTAATCTGCTGGCCCCACAATCCAGCACAGGAAACGATATCAACAGACACTGTCCACTTCCGTTCCTGCTCCCTCTGGACCCGTCTGGACTGTGGGGGTCTCAACACTGGGTGGGGATAGTATTCTATGTTGAGGAAGAAGAAAGCAGTACCATCGTGCTGTTTTCTGCAGTAGAAACGTCTGGAGGCTAGAACTTGTTGTTTACATGGGAAAAGTGCATTACTCTAGAAGGCCCTTAAGACCCACACTCTGTGCAGAATAAAGCGATGAACATTGGAGAACGCTTCGGTCTTTTCTTTGTAATACAGTGAAGAAAGTGTCTTGACGTCAAAGACTCTTAGAAACTTGGATGTTTTGAAAAAAAAAAAAAGAAAGATTCAACTGGCTTCTTTGTAAGAAGGTATTATAATTCTTTCATTGAGACCTGCACTGTGTGTAAGAAGAACCTGGTGGGAAACGTTTCGTTACAACCTTAGTTCTTTGTAAGAAGACGTTAAGATCAATTCATTCAGACATGCATTCTTTGCAGACAGAAGTTCAGATTGTTTCATTTAGACCTGAGCTCTTTGTGTTAAGGAGTTATGATCGTTTATTTTCGATCTGTACAATATATATTACAAGAACTTCAGACGATTTCATTTAAACCTGTGTTCATTGTTTGGAGAAGTTGTGGACTGCTTAATTCAAACCCTCAATTATTTGTTAAAAGAAGGTGAAATTGTTTCAATAAGTCTAAGCTCCCTCACAGGAATACTGAAGTCTCTTCACCTTCAATGATAACAGAATTGAGAGAGAGAGAGAGAGAGAGAGAGACGAGAGAGAGAGAGAGAGAGAGAGAGAGAGAGAGAGAACGAAATGAGTATATAGAAAATTGTAACTATCAATAAAAAATCTACAACGTTGAGAATAATAACAATAGAATTGATCCATATTTCAACATGTGCTTTTGCATCCAGAATAATCAAGGCACTCAAGGGGTCTACAAAACAGCAAAAATTCATAGCAAATTTTATTTATGGATCAAAATGCAAAGCATCAAGCCCTTCCCATCACCAAATCGCCGACCTCTACTTTTCTCCCCTCTCCCACACCCCACCAATCCATCGCATCCTCCTCCCCACCCCACCCCCCCAACCCCAACAAGAGACAGAATGCTGCATTTCTTTCTGCAGAAGAGCAGCTAAAACAGCACAATCTGATCTCTCTTTATCAGATTCAGAGAAAGAAACGTCGTTTTTTAAAGTACTGCCGCTGGAAAAAGTGACACACTTTCATAAAGATGTGCAATTGTACAAAATACACACACAATGTCTGTGATTGTGCGTGCGTGCGTGCGTGCGTGTTTGTGTGTGTGTGTGTGTGTGAGTGTGTGTGTGTGTGTGTGTGTGTGTGTGTGTGTGTGCACGCGCGCGTGCGCGTATGTACATGATGTATATGTGTGTGTGTGTGAGAGAGAGTGAGTGAGAGAGAGAGAGAGACGACAGACAGGCAAACACACAGAAAGAGAGACAGATAGATAGATAGATAGATAGATAGATAGACGCATGTGTGCGTGTACGTACGTGCGTGCGTATATATGTGCGTGTGTGTGTGTGTGTGTGTGTGTGTGTGTGTGTGTGAACAGAGAGAGACAGAGAGAGGCAAACAGACAGACATGCAGATAGACGGAGAGACAGACAGACGTACAGACAGACATGCAGACAGACAGGGTCAGGGCGCAACGGCAGAGAGAGACTTAGATCGAGGGAGAGGCAGTAACAGACACAGAGGACCAATCACATTAACAGATAATGTATTGCAAGTCACCTCCCCATATGAACTCGTTTTATTAAATTCATAGAGCAATTTCCTACGAGGGAGGCGGTGTCCTGATAGAATGTAGAGAAGCAGTGGGATCTGCCAGCCTGGGCACCTGTGAGCTAAACAGTACAGGGGAACGTTCCCCTTTTGCATCTGTCATCTGTGGAAGACAAGAGTTATGATAACACTAGCAGATTCCCCTTCTTGCATCCGTTGTTTGTTGGCGTCAGAACAACACATGTGAACACAGTTTGTTTTCTGGATTGCCCTTGCAACAAGACAAAACAATGGAAGCCAAGATCTTTCGTGTTTTTTTCATCAGTCATCTGTCTACATCAAAACAAACATTCTTGTTTTCTAATTTACCATCCTGGAAGAGGGGAAAATGACTAACAAAGACAGCCTCTCATCAGAATGCTTTGTCTCTGGTGGTGGGCTAAACAATGGAAACATCCATGATCGTTGGTACCTCATGTCTCTGGAGTAAACCACACTATGAACACACACTTTCCCTGAGGCTGAAGCACCACGGATACACATCTGTCTCATCTGCAGCTGTCATCTGCTGAGGCCAAAATCAACACACGAAGACAGTTTCCTGCTGTGCATTTGCCCCCTTCAGTTTTTCTATTACATACAGTGGTCAAAGTTACAAACACCTTCCCGTTCGGCAACTATGAACTGTCAATGTCAAAACTGCAAACATGTCCCTCCGATCCTGTTATCTTTGGAGAAAAGAAACAGAAAACAGCTACCTTTCTGCACCTGCTATCTCCAAAGGAAAAAAGTAACAACCAACCTTTTTGTGACTGTCGTCTCCAGCACACAAAAAAATTAAGCAGGAGGAGCAGGAGGAGGAGGAGGAGGAGAAAAAGAAGAAGAAGAAGAAGAGGAAGGGAGCAACTAACACCTTCACTTTCTGCTTCTGCCATCTCTAGAGGAAACGAAACAAGAAACATCTTCGTGTTTTGCACCTACTGAAGAGAAGCAACAATACCTTTCCATTCTGCAGGTGAAAGCAGCAAACACATTTCCTTACTGAAAATGTAAATTTCCTCTCTACATCTGTTTTCTTTATAGGACTAATCAACAAACTGCTTCCCTTTCTATATGTCATCCTTACCAGCAACAATCACTTTTCATGTTCCATCTGTCATTTTCCTGTCTGCAGTTGCTGTTTCCCAAGGATAAAGCAATATTCCAATTCCATGCATATCAACTCTAACGGACAAAGCAATAACACCCACCATGTCTGCAACGAGCTTTTTAGAGGAGAGGTCAGGTCAACGAACGCTTTCTCTGCCCACACCTATCATCTCCAGACGTCAACACACACAAAATCCTGTCTGCACCCATCACCTCTACAGCTTAAAGCAAAAACCTCTATCCTCTCTTCACCTATTATCCCGACAGAACAAAGCCACAGAAATATTTTCTCCTGAGTAACCCGCCGTCTGTGAACAACATGCAGGGAGATAAAAGCACCACAGACACATTTTCGTCCTGTGTCGATGATCCCTGGAGGAGGAAGCATTAGGAACAAACAAATACTTCAGCCTCTGGCATCTCTTGGAGAGGATGCAACTCCAACACCTTCCCAAACAGCATCAGCTTTCCCTGGGGGACACAAAAGAATGCAGCATTAACACATTGCCCTTGTGTGATCTGTCATGTGTGAGATTGAAACAAGACTGGCAATAACTCCCGTTGCTTTAATTTGTTACTATTTTAGAACGAAACTCAGCAAGCCCCTTTTCGCCCCACTCGCCTCTGGCGTCTGTCATTTCTGCAAGGCAGAGGATCAAGCATCCTTTTCTTCTGCTTCTGTCATCTTTGGAGGACTACAACAAAATGTAACTTTCTCTCTCTCTCCTTCCACACCCTTCTTCTCTCTCCTTCCCCCCTTCTAAGGATCTCCTTACTACGCCTCCCCTTCCCTTTTGGGCAACTTACCCCATCTTCGTCTCTGGATTCAGTTCATGTCGTGGGTCTGACAATTCAGTATTCAATGTTTGATGAAGTTTTTTTATGTTGTATGAGCGAACCTTTCGTTTTCTTTTTCAAAAAACGTATCAGTTTGAATGTGTTGGATTGTCCAGTGATGTGCATACACTTTTCGTTTCTGATGGTTCCAGAGTGGAAAATGGCCATCTGTAATACGTATTTGAATAAAAAAGGTTGAACACAAAAGAAAAAGACAGAGCTATCACACACACACACACACACACACACACACACACACACACACACACACACACCACACACACACACACATACACTCACTTACTCACACGCGCGCGCGTGCACACACACACACACACACACACACACACACACACACACACACACACACACACACACACACACATCTACACATGCACGCACTAACACATAGACAAATAGACAGGCATGCATCCATGGACGCACACACATATGCACACATGCACGCATGCACACAAACACACACACACACACACACACACACACACACACACACACACACACACACACACACACACACACACACTCACACACATACACACACAACACATGCGCGCGCACCCTCGTGCTTGCGTGCGCATCCACACACCACGCTAGACACAAAAAGAGATACAGACTAAAACAGAGACAGAGACAGAGAGAGAGAGAGAGAGGGAGGGAGGAGGAGAGAGACAGACAGACAGACAGACAGACAGGAGAAGGAAAGGGAATGCGGTAGATCGAGAGATTACGTTCACAAATGGTGCGTTACAATTCACTTCCCTCAGGCAATCTTTTTCAGCAGAGAGTAATGTCCTGTAACAGACATGGGAACCTGATAAGGATCTACACGCTTCTTTTAATCTGCTGCCCCCACAATCCAGCACAGGAAACGATATCAACAGACGCTGTCCACATCAGTTCCTGCTCCCTCTAGACCCTTCTGGACTGTGAAGTGGGTGGGGATAGTGTTCTGTGTTGAGGGAGCAAACAGTACCATTGTGCTGTGTTTTCTGCAGTAGAAACCTCTGGAGTCTAGAACTGTTTTTTTTTTTCACACATGGGAAAAGTGCACTACACTGGAAAACCCTTCAGACCTGTATATCTGTCTGTCTGTCTGTCTGTCTGTCTGTCTGTCCGTCTGTCTGTCTCTCTCTCTCACTCTCTCTCTCTCACTCTCTCTCTCTCTCTCAAACATGCACACACACACACACACACACACACACACACACACACACACACACACACACACACACATGCACACACACATGGACACACATACACACACGCGCACACATACGCACGCACGTACGTGCCTACACACACACACACACATACACACACAGACACACACATACACACACGCGCGCGCGCGCGCGCGCATATGTATGTGTATGCCTTTTGCATGAAGTAAGAAGTCGATTACAATATATTTGATATGTAGATTCAGTCTTTACTTCATTGGATGTTGTTTCGTGTATTCATTTGTTTATTTGTCGGCTTGTTCTTTAGTTCGTTTCATCGACTGTCTCGATTTTTGTTTGTTATTCATGTAATTATGGCAGCGTTCTTAAGCATCCTTTAACGTTTAACAGTCATATGATAGAGTCAAACGCTATGTCTGTAGGGCCTCTAATGCAAACACTGAACAAATCTAGGAAGAAACAAAAATCTTGTAGGGAATAGCAGACAGTTTATGTGGTTCAGACTTCCGGTTTCCAGAACGCGGGATGATGGTATATAATTATCTTCAAAGTATGCTGCTGCTGCCATTGTTTGTGTCTTTCTTTGACATGCTTCATGTAGTTTACTGGCAAAAGTTGCCATCTCCTCCATGTACTGTTACCTGTCCTGTATCCTCCTTGCTTGGGAGGAGGGATTTGCTATTTTCAAGACCTCTTGGGAGTTTCCATGCTATAGTGTCTCCCTTTGGGCTTTCCTGTAACATTCTACATTGTGAGCATGCAGTAGCCACAAAGCTGATGATGACATGTTCCTGGTTTTGGCAGAGGTTGGTTTTGGCAGAGGTTGGTTTTGGCAGAGGTTTCAGGCTGTAATATATGTGTGTGTGTGTGTGTGTGTGTGTGTGTGTGTGTGTGGGTGATGTGTGTTCAGAGGAAGGCGTCATTGTTGAGGGAAAGAAAAGAAACCAAACATCAACACAGACGAGGAACCGGAGAGAGAGAGAGAGATTTGAGAGAGAGACGACGAGGAGAGGAGAGGAGAGACGAGACGAGAGAGACAGACAGGACAGGACAGAGGAAGAGCAGGCCAGGAGCGAGGCAGAGGGGGGGAGAGAGAGAGGAGAGAAGAGGAGGGGAGAGGGGAGAGATGGAGGGTGGAGAGGGATGAGAAGGAGGAGGAGAGGGGTTAGAGCAGGAGAGAGAGCGGATGGAGAGAGGGGAGCAGGGGGGGAGAGAGATGGGAGAGAGGCCAGAAGAGAGGGGAGGGGGGGCGGGGGGGGAGAAGGAGAGGGGCAGCGAGGAAGCGGGGGGGGGGGGGGGGGGAGGGGGAGGGAGACAGGAGAGAGATGACCAGAGAGGGGACATAAACAACTATCACAAGGGTTGAAAGCATTTGAGGCACAGAGAGAAGAGAGAGAGGGGGAGGGACGGAGCGGAGGGAAGAGAGGGAGGGGAGGAGAGAGAAGGAGATGATGCGGAGGTTAGGGAGGGAGAAGGAGAGGACGATGGATGGGGGAGTGATGAGGAGGAGGGCGAGAGAGGAGGGACGGAGAGAGGACGAGAAGGGAGAAGAGAGTGCGGGGGAGAGGACAGAGGGAGGAGGAGGCGGAGTGGGTGGAGAGACGAGCGAGCGAGAGAGAGGAGACTGAGAGCACTGCACTGGAAAATAACAAACTGGTAAGTGTTGAAAGGGAGACATAAATCCTTTTCGCGAGAAACAAAGGGATGAAAGAGCTCTGAGAAATCATTGGCTCTCATCTTCAAGCAACCGTCTGTGCGATGTCGTGAACCATTCCATAGCAGATCTAATATAGTGCATGTGCCAGAGCGTGCGGGACATCATCATTCTCTTTTTCTTGTCTCTCGTATCTC